>JAQQZT010000009.1:3300763-3329561 GCA_030068275.1 Clarias platycephalus | reverse complement strand
AGTGCTCTGTCTCGGATGTTGTTTCCGGATTTTAAGAATCCTCCGGTGGTGATGGTGGTCTCGTACAGCGTGTATCCGTATGCTTGTCCGTTCTTCTTGTTTACAGGGAGATTCTCCATATTAACAGGAGTGCTGGATTTAAAAGGCTTCAGAAACAAAGAAGCATATATTTTATATGACGCAAACAAATTGAAGAGAGAGACAATAACAAAACGTTTTATTAGTTTAGTGGTTGTTTATAAGTGGGTTAATGGCTTGTTAGTTATTAAAAACACAGATACAAGTATGTGTTTATATTATTTGGTTTAACTTGTGTTAAGGCGGAAAAAAGAATAGTGTTATTTTCTGATAATGCGTGGGGCATTCAAGTCAAACTGGGACTTTTAATATATAGAGAAATAAAATACCTTTATTTCTTTACATAATCCCTTACTAGTCGGCACGGTGGCGTAGTGGTTAGCACTAAGGCCGCGCACATCAAGGGTTCAATTCCCACCTAGGGTCTGTGTGTGTGGAGTTTGCATGTTCTCCCTGTGTTTGGCGGGTTTCCTCTGGGTACAGGATAAGAGGTATAGAAAATGAATGGATGAATGATCACTAATGCCTCTGTCAATCAATCATGTCTCTCATGTTTATCAATGTTAATTAAGGGAGTTTTTAACTCTCATAACTGTGTTGGTATTCTGCACAATCAAAAGTCCCGGTTTGACTTGAACACTCCTCCTACAATCATCTTGTCGGCCAAATTTCATGTTAAGGTTCAGAAATCCAGTAGGAGTCTCTGTCACTCCATTAGGGAAGGAAAACAGAACAATAAAGGTCACACCTCATGTGTGAGGGGCAGAGCGTCCCATAAGGACAGGTGTCGGTACATGATGGCTGCCTCGTAGCGTTCCTTCCAGCGCAGAGCCGGCATGTCCGGCAGAGGAGCTCCTGAAACACAATCAGCTCAAAGTGAAACACACACACAGGAAACACTGATGTAAACTAGAAATAAATAAATAGTTTGGCCCAAATTTAAATACGCAGAAAATTCTAAAGCTGAAGCTTCCAGATTAGCCAGAACCAAAGACCCTTTGGCTGGTCTGTTAGGCAGATTTGAGGTATGAGGAATAATGAGTGCATTTAATTATTTTTTGGCCAAACTGCTTATTTAAAGGGAGGGGGAGGTTGTGTTACACACTACTGTATCGACTGAGGAGTTCTCTCAACAGGTGGTATTTTGGCGTATACTCGCCGGCCTCGGACAAAGGTGCATCATAGTCTGAAGACATAAAATAAGGCATGATAAATTATATATAATTCTATATTCATAATAATACAGTTTGCAGGACAAATCCTTAACACTTCAGTTAAACCAAAGATAAAATACTGTAGCCTACCACCATGTATCCTTGTATCCTTGAAAAGAAAAAGAAAAAAGTACCTTTTTTCTGACAGTGCAATATAAAAAGATGACAAACCATAGCTCGGGATCAGAGCCTTGTATGAGGGCTTCGCCACAGCGCCGGTCATGAAGCCAAAGTTGGTTCCTCCGTGGAACATGTGCAGGTTGATGGACATGCCACGCCGCAACACCTCTCGAACCACTGCAACCATGTCTAAGCGGGAGGTTACAGCTGTTATATGCGACATACAGTATAGTATATTTTATATGGACATATAATATAAAAAAATATTTAAGGTATAGAAACCATAATGTGGCCAAACAGTCTATAATAAATCCATACGATATAACTGTTTAATTGCTAAACCTTTAATAATGTTTCATTTAATAAGTTTTGATCAATATACCTTCGACAGGAAATATGTGATGCAGATCTCCCCATCCGTCAAAGCGTCCGGTCCAATACTCCGTAATTAAAACAGGACTGTTTGGCTGTTGATCGTTTATACAACATGTTAGAGATAAAACATTTGAGGTCATTCTGCTTAAGACAAATCATCCAGCAGAGTTAATGTTCCCATCCTAAACATAAGTGTTTTTATTATCCAGTGGTGGGCAAAAGCATAAATCCTGCACTTCAGTAAAAGTAGAGATACACTAGGTAAAATATTACTCAAGTAAAAGTAAAAGTCCTTCATTTACAGGTGTACTGGAGTAAAAGTACAAAAGTACCCATCTTTAAATTGATTTAAATATCAAATATATTGAGCCTGTATTATCTCAGAAGAGCCTCTGCCTCTCTGTCTGTCTGTCTGTCTGTCTCTGTCTGTCTGTGACCATGGTGTTTCGTCAATGTCTGCTTTTGATTTCAGACACCTGCTGCATTGTTCAGTGTTTCACAGAGAGAGAATGCAAATCAGACAATTATGGATAAAAGTCAGCAGGTGGTTCAAATGGTACACATCATTGTTGTCATGTAACCCAACACCATGCAGAGATATAGTGAAGTAAAAAGCGCAGATATTTGCTCTAGGATGTAGTGGATGTAGTAAAAGTAAAAAAGTATCCACTAATAAAATAATTGCCTTTTTTTAATTAGTTACATTCTTTATGGATCATAAATCCATAAAGAATGTGTATTACATAAATCTGTGTATTATTATTAGACGCTTTAGAGTTGTTACAGTTAAAGTTAATCAACACCTTCAGTTCAATCAGAATCGAACATTCAGCATCGCTGTTATGTAATTGTAGATCTTTCGGGAGGAAAACTATAATAAACTGAGACAAAAGTGATATTTTTGTTACAGTATCGACATTTAACATCGAACGATCAGAATGCTGTGATTATAGTTTCCGCTGACCTGCACATGGTCCAGATACTTGATGTCTTCGTAATTTAGTTTCCGCAGATTCAGAGTCCTGAGGACTGAAACAACAGCAAAATCTATTAACTTTATTAAATTCAAACGCTGTAAAAAAATACACAGTATGATTCTGGGATTTGCGATTGTTTTCACATCTCAGTGCTTCACCTCCGTTCACTCCGTCACTCGTTAAGCCCTCATGGCTGTCTGACGTGAGGAGAAGCTCGCTGATGCCCCTCGACTCGAGAGCCTGAAGAGAAAACAGGAATTTTTCATTGAAGTAGAAATCAAAATTTCATTTCCCAATAAAGACAGAATGTCCTAAAAACGTTGACATAATTTCATAACGTAACAACATTTCTCAATTCTCACTCAAAAGCCTTTGTCTTGTTTTTGGTCACCACCGCTGTTTAGCTCCTTGATCGTTTGCACCGATTTCGTGTCCCCTAATTATTTTAACCCTGGTGTTCCCGTTGATCTTCGCAAAGGCTGGCCAACCGTATTGTGTATTTTTAAATGTGTCATTTGCTGTCTTTTCAAAGTCACGCCTGTGTTTGGGGTTTGGTGTTCCCTGTCGGTGTTTTGAAGGTCAATGGCACGCCGTCAGACCAGAGGTGCTCTTCTACCGGTGTGTTGTCAGCTTTGTTATTTATCCTCTACACAAATATGTGTCAGAGTCGATCTGGGACTAAGGGAACAGGACAATTATTACAGATGGTTTATGAAAATGAGACCAGGTACGGCCCGGTCGCTGATGATTTTATACAGTGGTGTGACGAGTCTTTCCAAATTAAAAGATTAAAGATATGCAGATTGATTTCAGGACGGAACCACACAGCGATAAAGTCACTCGAATTAAAAGTCAGACAGTTGAGCATGTGCAGTCTTATAAATACCTTGTGACCTTTATTGATTCGAATCAGAACTCTGAAGCACACTATGAAGCTGTGTGTGTAAACCGGTGCTTGTAGAATGTTTAAGGAAATTGTTTAAAGAAATGTTCACATTGATTAAACTATAATGACCATGTTTTATCATGCTTCCAAAGAGTTAATCGTGTCTTTTTCTTTGGTGGCATGGCTTGGTCATGCATCTTTAAGGACTTGACGAAAACCATGAAGTTCCCATGGAGTCCTAAAAATATCGATGAACGCTGTGGGAACGCGATCAAAATGGAAAAATGCGCATTCATACTATTTCCTAGCTGCGTCCCAATCAGGTTCTCAATGCGTTCAAAATTTCCTCTCACCCACATGATCGCGCGCGCACCATGGCCGATGAGATCGAACCGAGTTTTTACTATATCCAATTAGATCGCATCACGATTTGGTGCTTATCACGTACTCACTACACTGTTATTGTGTCCAGTGGTTGGTATAAACACCACAGCAGGTGCAGTGTGAGGAACTGGATCCAGTATTTACACTAAACCTGCTGCATGTGCGCCATTAACGTGGAAATCACCAGAAGAATGTAATATGAGCTTAATGTGCTCTTCTCCAACGTACCATGGTCACATGTTGTGAGAAATCCATTGACGGAGCAACAAAGCAGTGACAGCTCATGACAACCCAGTCGGAACTCCATCCAGTCTTTCCTGTATGTGCCATGCTTGTAGTACATCGATGAACTCCCTAAGAGATGTTAATTATGCTCTTAACTGCTCAATGCCATCCTTACCAGTCCCTTATGAAAGGTTCTTCCTGCATCTTTCTTTGACAACGTCCTCACCAGGCATTTTGGCTCCACGTCAAGGGACAGAAATTCCTTGAACCAAATGGTTAAATGGTCGAGTCAGCCAATAGGTGAGCTACAGCTTTAGCCAGCGTCCTTGTGCTTGAATCAGTTAAATAGTTATTTCTATTTTAAATGACAAATCCCACCGTTTACACTGGGAATCTCCGGTCTGGAGATTTCAGGCTTTAGGTACCAAGGTGCAGAACAAAATGTTATACAAATTGTTATTAAGGAGATTGACAAGCTTCAGAAATACTGCACATGAACTATAGAAGTTCTGTTCACTCACTCACTCACTCACTCACTCACTCATTCATCCATTCATTCATCTCCTTCCACTTATCCTGTACAGGGTCGTGGGTTCCTGGTGCCTATCCCAGGAGACCTTGGGCACGAGGCGGCGTACACCCTGGACAGGGTGTCAGGCTACACACGCACATTTTGCACTAATAAAACCCCCCCCAAAATTCGAAATGGTCCTGTTTGTGCTCAATTGTACCAATTATCAGCTTGGATCCATTTAGCTATAACTGTAGTACCAACTCTCCAAACCCACCTTGATGCAGAACACAGAGGAAACTCACACACTCCATATCTAGAGCTCAGGATTGAACACTGGAACTGTGAGTCACACCCAGAGCATGCTCCACCAAAGCGTCTCCTTTCCCGCGTATCAAATTTCCACCTGCTTAGCCAAGTCTAGCCAAGTCTAGCCAAGACGCATCCATGCTAATCCAGACACGCTTTCCCCAAACCTCAGCAACCAATCAATGTCCTCCATTCTTCAAGTATCACACCTCAGCTGCGGTGTCAGACATGACCATATGATGGAAAATAGTGAGACTTTTTGAAAACAAAGCACCAGCTCATTTGGTAGTAAAAACACCTTCGGGCAGCAAGTCGTCCAGAGCACACGCTTTACCTGCAGCACTTAATGTACATACAGTACATTATAGACTAACCTTCTTGTGTTATAACAGGATCACTTTTTTTTCCTGTTTGTCCATTTTTATAATCACTACTCCAAAAATAAATAGTTCTTGTTGTCTTTTCGATCCAATGCAACTGGACAGAATCCAATCCGCCCTGAATTGATGTCTTAATTATAAAATAATTGTGATGTGTTAAGACCTTGTGCTGATGATTTGTTGGTCGGTGCTGCACTTCGTTAGCGACTGAGAGACGTTAGCGGCTGTGTGTGGGAACAGTGTCATTGCTAGCATGAATTAAGACAAACATTACCAATGGTTTTGTGAGAAACGTCAGTAATACCTGTCATAGTGACAGAGCAGCATAACAGTGAGGGAATCCAGGAAGGAAATAGTTGTTATGTCAGGTCAGGCCACAGACTCAAGTGGTTTTAGCATCATGACATTTAGATGGATGAAGAGATAAAAGAGCTTTTTAGGTAAAAATGAAGTGAGGCATCATTTCCATTGAGCCTCATCTCATCATCGTTTTATTATGTATACAGGGTCATAAGGGGCCTGGAGCCTATCCTAGGAGACCTAGGGCACGAGGCGGGGTAATCTATCTATCTATCTACCCCAAGGCAGAAATCGAACCCTCAACCCTGGAGGTGCAAAGCATCAGCGCTGACCACTAATCCACCGTGCCGCCAACAAAAGACGTTTCAACAAATATTAGATGTTACATCATCATGGATCATCTAGGACATTTTCCTAAATAGCATCTCAGCGTTGATGAGATTCGAACCCACACCCTTCTTTAAGGACAGAACTACCACAGCACTTTCCCATACCTCTTTCAGAAACGCCATGTATTTCCTGTCCGCTGCGTACGACCCATATTCATGTTCCACTTGCACGGCGATGACAGGGCCGCCTTTCCTGAACTGCAAATCAAATCAGGAGGGGTTTTATTGCTGTCCTCATGGACCTTAAAAGTAGTGTGAGAAGTAATATGAAACCGACAAACCTGTAAAGGCACGATTTTGGGGATGAGCTTGTCCAGAAAAGCATCGACGGCCTGCACGAACCCGGAGTACGTCGTCCTGAGCTTCATATCCTTGTCTCGTAACAGCCAGCTGCGAGCGGAGAAACGATGTGCCAGGGCAGCAAAAACATATTGATCCATAAAAATTGATCAACATTAAATAATATCTATTCCTTCACTGAGATATTGAGATATTAGTGCTCGGCTTTACACGTAATTGACCTTAGATTTGTAAAACTAAAGAATGAAATTGAAAGCAGTACATTGTGTTTACAACAACGGCGGCTCTGAGTACTGTTTCTGATGCCGAGACGGAGTACATCTCACCTGGGCAATCCTCCGAGGTCCAGCTCCGACGAGATGTAGGGACCCGGGTGAAGGATAACCCAGAGCCCCAGATCAGCCGCCTGGAGAAGAAACGTCCTGAGCAACCATGGAGAGGTTGAGTTAAAATGAATAAAACACTATCCATTAACGTTCACGGCGGATAAATGAACCTATTGTTATACGTACTGTAAGTGGGGAATGTTCTGGCCATCCTTAGCAGGCATTCAGAGATAATGTCAGTGTCAACAGGTGTTATGTTACATACATTTAGGCTCGAGCACTCCGCCGGTCGTTATGGTGAAGCTTCAGTGGTTTAATTAGTTCTGATGTAATCGCTGTAGCGTTAATGACTCCTAAACCAGCCGTTTAATCTCCCAGGTGATTAAACCTGTCAGGGGAACGGTCACCCAAATCACTCGCATTTTGTTCGCGGTAAGAGATGCTTAGCACGACATTAAGCATTTTAATCCCAGATTAATGCAAACACGTTCAGGAGTGAAGCGCAGGTGTGTTAAGCACATAGCTCACTTCCTTCATAAAAACAGTCAGGTTTTTGAGCCCCTTGCGCAACTGCAGGTTGGATTCATGCTCAGGTGTGAACAGCAGGACAAATACATGGTGGGATAATCAGGCACTCATATTATATTACAGGTTAGAGTCCAAACGTTTGCATTATAAGACAAAAGTGTGGCTCCTGTATGTATCTCGCTTGTATATTTCTATTTATTGCTAGACGTTATATATCGATAGATAGGATATTTAGTATTTATATTGTATTATAACTTAAAAATTTATAAATAAATAACATTACAGGAGAATATATGCACGGCTGTAAAGAAAAAAATATAGTACAAGACAGACCAGTTTTCAGATGGAAACAAAAAACAGCAGAAACCTAACAGCTGTTTTCCTTATAAAACTGCACAAATCTGTGTCTTAAACTCCTCCGTCGATAGTTTTGAGTTTTTACTCCACATATTGACTGTATATTTTATTACTCTTTATTGCTATTTATAGAAGTTTATTTTATACAGAAATGTTTTCAAAAGCACCTTTTGCTTATGCCATATTTTTGTATGTACCCAAGACTTTTACACAGTACTATAAGAAAACAGCTGTTAGGTTTTACTGAGCTTGCTGAAGGATATGAGTTCTTCTGGTAACTTTGTCACACTCGCTCCTTTCTATTTTTATGCAAATCCCAGGAGCGTAAATTTGTTTTTTTATTTACACCAGAAAACTGGTCTGTCTTGTACTATATATATATATATATATATATTTTTTTTTTTTACATATATTCTCCTGTAATGTTATTTATTTAAAAATTTTTAAGTTATATATGGAAATATTGAATGATTTTGTCCATATATATGTATATATAATGTGGAACACCTGATCCTTCAAAATCGATGGATACCATGTGGCCTTGTGGAAGAGATGCATCTGTCTGTAGGGACTGTAAACACAATCATTCACCAACACCACTTGCACGTTACAGGAACTCATCTGGGAGTTATTGTCACATCCCACGCACAGTCCTGATCCCACTCCAAGCCTTTTCCACATGTTTGGGCCGTTAAAGGAGTTCCTGGGAGGCCAGGATTTCAGACATAAAGCAGCTGATCTTGGCTCTGGTGTACTAAGAATTCTTTCTACCTTGATGGTGTGCAAGCACTAGTGATATGGGGATAAGTGCATTAGTGTAGCAGGGGATTATATAGAGATATAAAGAGCAGGAGTTTTTAACTCTCAGAACTGTGTGCTGTTATGCTGCGCAAAAGTCTCGCTTTGATTTGAACAACCGTTGTGCATCAGTATTAAAAGAATAAGTTATTATCACCATTGCAAAATTCCATATTTTTATATGACAGCATGCCATGGTGTGTTTCATTTCACCTTTTGCATCACAGCAATTTGCCAACAATTGCATTTTTTCATTTTTATTAATTTACCCATAAGACATTGTGCTTTTTATCCACCTAATATTGTGGACGGTCCACAAAGCGTCTTCTGTTATGCGGCTATAAACAGTATTTCCATCATTGACATTGGAGACTACTTCCTTCCATGTTAATTAAAAATCTCAGAAAAAAATGTGTGTGTTTCCATCCATCTATTATTATATTAATACTTTTTTAACACAAGATTATGTGTAGTGTCTGTTATACGAGTTTATATAAACGAGCTATTGCTAAGCAACAGCTATGGCTATTACAATTACCTTTTGCCTGATTTGTTGTATCATTTGTCTTGTTGCAGGAGAAGCACACATTAATTTTTTTTAGCACGGAAGAATTCTAGTTCTATATTGTATAATATACTGTATATATTGTATAATGTAGACTGTATACAAATAAACCTATTTACCCCATTTAAACACCACAAGGTGCAAAAAAGTATAGATTTACATTTGGATATATGTACTGTACTGTAGGTGTGTGAGCCTGCGGCGTGTGTTGCTGCTATTTGTTTATCAAATCAGTTTACAAGTGCATGCCTTGTCCTACTGGAATATTTCTTCTGTCAGCTGTATTTCTACATATTTTCAAATATCCTATATCAGATATGACGAGACGCACTTGTGTGATGTCATAATCTGTACCTGTATATTATCACTGTATTCACTGGTGCAACCCCACACACAGGACATTTTCCTACATGCAGATGTTGTTTAAAGACATACAGATGAGTATGGAAATGCTCTTACTCCAGATCCAGACCTTCACTGAACTGGAAGCTCCCTCGTTCAGGCTCGTGCAGGTTCCATGGAACGTGTCTGAAACAAAGCCACGGATCACATTACCTCACGTCTGAGTTTTAAATGCAGTCTCAGCGCACGCAGTGATGCACTCCAGACTTACGTTGTTAGAGTGTTGAGGCCACAAGCCTTCATCTTCATCATGCGATCCTTCCAGTAGGCCCGAGGAACACGGAAATAGTGAAGGGAACCGCCGAGGATGCGGAACACCTCGCCACCCAGCATGAACTGGGAAGAGTTCACCGCTAAGCCATGTTTCCTGTTGAGCTTCACCTTCTCTGGTTGTCCACTAAAGTAGAATACAAAATAAAATCAGAGATGGTACAAGAGTCAGGCCGATGGAATCTAATGCTTTCTCAATTGGGACTTGATGGATCCAGATGCTCCATTCCAGGAAGCATTTATTTCATGTGTTTGTGCATCAGAAACCGGTCCCCAGAACCTTTGAAGAACCAAATTTTAGTTGTTGTTTTTCACTTATTTTGGGTTACATTGTTAGACAATGTGTTCTTTGTATAGATAGTTAAGGGACCTTAACTTTAACCATGATTAAGGAAGGTTTCTGTTGTTCCTTCGGCTGCTTCTGCCGAGGGGGTCGCCAAGCGAACTGTCCAATCTGCACTTTGACACTGGCCGGATATCCTTCCCGATGCAACCCTCCCATTTTCATCCAGACTTGGGACCGGCACTGCATCCAGTACCTGGGCCTGGGCATTGGGTAGCATTGGTTTCAAGCTTCGACAATGAACCAATTGATTCCACCAAGGGAACCACCAAAGAAAAATATGTTTTACTGCAACTGTCAACTTTAAAATTGCTTAGAATTCCTTTTAAACCATAGTGACTTTTAATTTCCTTAAAGGTGCTACAGTATGCTCCTCCTTCGTCTCCTCATCATCCTACTACTACTACTTCTAATACTACTGTACTAATCATTCAATGTTCATATTTTCTACCACTTATCTTGTTTACGATCACAGGGGACCTGGTGTCTAACCAGAAGAACTCTAGATAGGGTGCCAACAAGTCACAGGGCACACACCCCAGACTCACACACTCGATCATCCACTCACTACAGGCAGTTTTGAAATACTGGCCAGCCTTCAAGACATGTCTTTGGACTGTAGGACAAGACCGGAGTATTTAGAGGAAACCCATCAAATACAGGGAGAACCTGCAAACTTCAAACACAGAAACCATTACATCATAACACTCTCCATCTCTCTCTCTCTCTCTCTCTCTCTCTCTCTCTCTCTCACTCTCTGTCCGTCATGTCCATATTTGTCAAGCAAAAGAGCATATTCGATTTTTTTGGTCTAATTTTTAAATATATATCATACTGTATATTGTCTTTTCAACAGCCATTAAATATTATTTTACTGGTGGATCTCTACAAACGCCATTTCAACACTTCGACAGTGGTTCGTTCATTCATTCATTCATTCCTCTTCCATACTGCCACGACTGAACCACTTGAGATATAAAATAATCCCTTCACAATATAGCATCCAATGTCTTGAGATCATATTGTTCCGGTTTGATGACATCGTATAAAACCCCCTAGGATCAGTATATCAAAATCCATTGGGTGCATTTTGCAAATAACCCAAAATAACTGATTTCCTGTTGGGTAGAGCCAATGACATGCTTAGTGCATCTAGAAGTGTGGGCATGGCCCAGAGCCCAGACTCTCAGACATGGCAGCAGATTCCAACTTGTGTGCTGATTTTCATGACTTTTTGAGCCTGTTAAGAAAAGGTCAGGATAATTGAAAATAAATAAATAAAATAATAATAATCCATAGAAAAACAAGAGGGCCCTTCACACACTATGCTATGATAGGGTTGATATCTTAGTGGTTGAAAGCACCTGGTGCCATCACCACCCGGGTGCAACACAGCTGTGTGTTTTTGAGCATATTAAGACCTCCAAAAAGCCATCGCCGCCCCGGGTGCAGTGCAGAACTTGCACACGACACACACTATTATATGGCAGCTTGGGCCCTACATTAGTGTGTGTGTGTGTGTGTATGTGTGTGTGTGTCTGTGTGTTAACACTTGTGATGTGTGTGTGAGACATGTGACTTGTAAGTGTGTGTGTGTGTGGGGGGGGGGGGGGTGTTATGTGCATGTGTTGTGTGTGTAAGAAAGAAAGAGAGAGAGTGTGAGTGTTAACATTTGTGATGTGTACCTGTGTAGAATTTTATGCTAAAACCTCCAAAAAGCCGCAGATGCTGGAAAAAAAAGCATCCCATTATGCTGTTACTCAAAGTGATGTCATTCAATATAATGCCACATATTTATTAACCACTTTTCAGCCTTAGAAGTTCAAGATTGCCCTCACACACTATGATGTTGCCCTAATAATAATAATAATAATAATACATGAGTATAGAATACTTGAGTATAGAAACAATGCAATAAATACATTGATGAAGATTAATAAATACATATATAATCACGTCTGTAATATTAACATGTAATAACGGACAAACAAACAAACAAACAAACAAACAAACAAAAATCATTAAATTCAAAATGCACATGAACAACTACACATTCAACATTATTCAGCTTCAGGAGAGAAACATAAAAACATCCTTTTCCCCCCTCTGTGCAAACTGTGCTATTTTTCCTCTTCTCACCTGAAGTGCCGGTAAATGATGATCCCGGTGATACTCAGGAACAGCAGCACGAGCCGGCGCCGGTGCACGCTCCTGACGCTTAAAATCACCATGGGGCTGAAAGTCAGCAATTCTTTATGCACAGCAAATACTTTAATACTTTAGATTATTGCTATTCATACACCACCCGAGAAATATCTTTTCATCTTCAATGCACGGCAAAAAATAAAAAATAAATAAAACCGCAGGCATTAAATTGCGCTTGTTTCGTAGAGACCTTATTTTTGCGTCACCCAGGTAGCGCTCAGTGCGCGTGACGCGAGCCGCCGTTTTTTTTTTTTTTGGACGCCCCTATGGCGCGCACGACGCACGGGCACACGCACGCAACGCGCGCACGCGCACGCACACGCGCACGGACTGTTTTTTTTGTTATTTAATTAATTAATTTATTTTTATAGCAACTGAAGCTAGCTCACTGTGTGTGTGTGTGAGAGAGAGAGAGAGAGAGCTGAGAATGAGTGTGTGTGGGGTTTTTTGAAATAAGGCCTAACAATACAGAAGTTATAAGAATATCGTGTATATGAGGTATGAAGGTTTTATGTTTTAAACGTTTGTGGCTGTAGCGTGCTGAATTTGTGTTAACCTGTTTACTAGCTTAGCTTAGCTTAGCTCTGTTTAAATCACACAGCGGTTCGCTGTTAGTGTTTTGTTTGTTTTCTGAGATAAAATATAACTATAGTAATACTTATTTGTCAGTATTTACAGTGTGGCTGTAATCGAGAACAGCGTGCGTAGAAATAAATATATCACCATAAATAAAATAAACAGCACCAGCTAGTGATTCACAACAGCTGGCTGGTTGTTTACAAACAAACAAACAAACAATCAGGAAGCATTACTATTTCATTTCAGTTATTATTTTTATAACAACTTTTCGTTATGCTATTTTATTTAATACTCTCTTTTAACACGAGTTGTATTTAAAAATTATTATTGAATTGTTGTTTTTTCTTCTGCTCCTGAACCTTGGTCATGTTTTTCTATACTGTCACAAAGAAAAGGCCTAAACTTCCGTTTGCTTGGTTTTTGTCTTAAGGGTGTACACACTTTTGCACACAACTATACACATTAAGCTGGAGAACGAAAAGGAAGTGCTGATCTTTCTTGTTCCAAGGCTATTGTACCTGTAGGCTATTTCATATTTTACCTGGAAATAGTGTATATACCTTTTTAGGACCATTATTAAATATTTTTGTGATGTCACACTAACTGTACACTTCCAGGTAAAAGGAAAATGTACACAATATTTCAACATCTGTTTGCAGGTTTAAAAAAATAAAAAGAAAGTACAAAATATTTCATATAAGAAATCCTAATCTTGTATTACAGTTTTAAACAACAACAAATAATTTTTTTTTTACAATATCTACAATGTTTAAAAAATAAATCAGATTGTCACATGTAGAGATGCACGGTTAATTGGAAATTCTAAATAATTGAAAAATCTTGATTCAGTTTTTCACTCTATTCACCATTAAATAGGGAAAACCGATTTTTAATATTATTTTTTTTATACAAGAGACTTGAAAGTCCTTTGTAGATGGCACATTTATTATTATTATTTTTTATACTTGAATGCAAAAAAAGGAGAATCGTGATCGTCAGTTACCATGGAGGAAAATAGTGATTCACATTTTGGCAAGCCTTAGTCATATAAGTTATTTATAAAAAAAATAATTTATATCATCCTCACAACATAGAAGGTCTTGATACAGCCATGTAACAGGAAAAACATTATTATTAAAATTTTCTGAAGAATGAGTACCATTGCACATAGGACCATGCCTAAGTCCCCTTCAAAGTAGGCACATTGGGACTTCGCACACTTCTCCCAGTGCCTCTGCAAAATCCTTTGTTGGAATCGCCATCAGTTGCCTTGTCATATTTTCCTGAACCCTGTCGATGCTTTGGAATCTCTTCCTTTTCAAAGTTTTGGGAAAAGCCCAAAGTCGCAGGGCGCAAAATCACCTGCAGCCCAAAAAAACACACGTACAGATAGTGGAATGTCATAATGCAAATAACAATTTTTTTTATACTTGTTTATAAAATTTGTTTATAAAGAAAAAAATTTTTGTCTTTACAGTTTACCGGGATTTCCTGCTCGTATCATGAGATTACTTCCTGGCTCACCCTCCTTCTGCAGTTGATGATTCTCCAGCTGGTTTGGAGATGGCGGACAGCGTCAGGGCCTTCCTCCGCAATGTTGCGACGGTCAGCATAACTTCAATTCAGTTTTATTTGTATAGTGCTTTTAATAATGGTTGTTGTCATAAAGCAGCTTCACAGAATAAAACAAAAATAAAATAAGTTTGAAAGATGTGTGGAAATATGTATAAATTATAGATATAATTTAATTTATATATTTATAAATATATTTAATTAATATATTTTATATATTAAAATTATTAGATTGTCTTTGATGATCAAGCTGAGGGTTAGCATGGCAAGGAAAAACTCCCTGAGATGACAATAGAAAGAGTTAGACATGTCCAGAGGGCAGAAGGGGTTCGGATCACTGGCAGCTCAAGAGCGGCACAGAGGGGAGAGAGAGAGAGAGAGAGAGAGAGAGAGAGAGCAGTTTGTTATACCCACAGTTTCTTAATGTATAGGGTGAATGTATATTTAGTGTAGAGTGCAAGCAGGGACTCTGGCAGGACTAACGACGACACATAACTAAAAGGGAGAGCCAGAAGGAAACACAGACATGAGGGGGAACTGAGATGTAAAGCAACCAATCACTCCACGGTCAACAAACCTGAGTAATCAATAAGAGTGGGGAAGACAGTATCTACACATACCAGTTCACCATAACACTCTGTGAATATATTTTTAAAAAAAAATAAAAATGCTTGGCTAAATCAATAGATTTTTAGCCTAGACTTAAACACTGAGAAAGTTAAATTTAGATCAAGTGCTCTCTGATTACGAGTCACAATCTCTTCTTTTGTTTCATTCGATTATTTTAGAAATTTATATAAGGCATATTGGTCACAGACTTTGAGTGATAATAAAAAAAAAATGTAGATGTAATTTCAGTTATTTTCAGTATTCCGACCCGCTTGCGTTAGGCAATGAATGCATCTTAGTGCATTCATAAAAAATTAATTAGCTAATTTTGGTGGTGAAATCTTGGGGTGGATTGCACTGAGAGGTTATGAAACCCTATCGCAGATAAAGAACTTGTCTTTAGGAATCTGATATCAGTAAATATTTTCAGAGAATCGAATTTGCCCTTTTATGGGGGGGCGGAGTCTACATGGAGTCTACATGTGTTTGGGATGATGATGATGATTTTGGTTGGAGCATAATTTAACAATCATGCCTGGAAATTTTAGTTGTTTCCTGAAAGAAAAAAGAGATACATTTTGAAAACGTATTCACCTTCAGGGGATGAAGGATTCTATTCTGGGGATCGCGACGATCACGAAGCTCGACGCTCGCATCCAGCAGAAAAGGGAAGAGCAGCGGCGGCGCCGAGCGAGCGGCCCGCTGGCACAGAGACGGGCGCAGAGTCAGGACCGTAAACATGAGAAGTAGGTGTGACGTGCATCGGCGTACATGAGATAGTCTTTCACTTTTGTGCCGTTTCTGACCTTCTCCTCGTTGTTGTGTTTTCAGTGAGCCCAAAGTAGCGAGTAGGATTTTTCAGTGTTGTGCCTGGAACGGAGGTGTGTTCTGGGTACGTATTCTCTCACTCAGTGAATATTTATTAGTTATTTTTCAAGGGCCAATGTTGGGCCCTTGATCAAGACCCTTGACCTACAACATATGTACAATGTAGCTTAGATTTACAATGAAATAAAAAGTAATTCGCTCTGGATAAGGGTGTCTGCCAAATAACGTAATCAAACTGGTGACAGGATCATGTGCACCATGCTTGCGGGGGCCGAAGCCCAGCTCATCCATTCCAGTAGAAATAAACTGGAATGCCATATACAGTTGTGCTTAAAAGTTTGCATACCCTGAGAGAAAATGTTAAACATGAAAGTATGACTGATAATTCAAAATATTTTTTATTTCTTTTTCACCAGTTGTGGTCACATGAAGTCATTAATTATCACATAGTTCAGGGGTTGTGAACCTTAAACACTCAAAACACTGGGAGCCACAAAACCCTTTAGAGGTCTAAAGTGAAGATAACACTACATATATAATTTTTTACCTTTATGCTATGTTTAAAAAAACTGGAGTTTGTTCCATTTAAATGAACTGCTACAAAGAAAAAAAATTATATAGAACAAAAATGTATTTATGAAATAACTTAAATTATCCACCTGCAGCAAACCAAAAATGCCATCTGCTTCTGTATGCTATCAACCTTTTTATTGCGTGTACTGGAGCGTGCACTCAGCCACGCTGCCGGAGGGTGTCGCACATCGGCGGTTGTAACGCATATTTTGAGCGACAAAAAATGAAACACATTTTATTTTAATCTTACAAGAACACCATAATTTTCAAATTAAGAATTGCATTTAAAAAAGCTAATGAGCTAAAAGTAAATACATTTAAATTAAATACTCATTACTTTCCGGAGCCGCAGCAGAGGGATGAAAGAGCAAAAAAGGGAGTGATGATGTTTTAAGGCGCACAATAAGGAGGTACTTCAAAGTCATTTAGAGTGATGAGATCTAAATTGACCTTCAAAGTCACAACGATAAACACTATGTTACCCACCAATGACTGAAAGAGTTACATTCCGGGAGCATGTTCGTAGGTCAGATTTGTTCTTAACTCTGACAAAGTGAGTATTATACGCTTTTGACACAAATATACAATGTAAAGCATACCAATCCACTAGACTAAATTTCTGTCCCCTTTCTCCACACTGCCATCATGTGGCCAAAAATTGAAAGTCACGCGTACAAGGACATTAATCTCACACGTCAAATGTAACCGTATTAAATCTGCTCTTTTAAATCGTGAGGGAAATCTCGGACGCCATTTTGTCTCTGAGCTGTTTTCCAATGTATTGGACTGTGAACTCTGTCTTGTTAAGGAATTTCTGAATTTAAGATCATTCACCATCAGGACTGATTCATTGAAACCTGTGAGGCCGACTCATTTTCTTTATTGTCATGTTTTGTTTGATGATTGTGCCATTCTGTTATGCCTTACATATGAACTTGAGTTCTATAAGAAAAAAAAAAAATCATTATTTTGCATTCTCACTCATGTTTTCTAAAAAAAAACAAAAAACACACATTCTCACAAGGTATGCAAACATTTGAGCACAACTGTATAGGGTATAATTTTCTAACTATCAGTACTAATGAATGATTGTTTCATTACTGTTACTAATTTGGACCAGTGACTGAGATTTAAAATTGTTGATGGTTTCTATAGAAGCTATAAATGTCTGTTTTGTCTAATAACTGGTGAAATTATGCTTTAAGTGTCTTTAAGTTTCTAACTTGACTCATGAGTATGTTCTGTTTTTCTCCCCTAACAGCTAAGTCTGTTTCTTTTCTACCGAGTGTTTATACCACTGCTCCAGACTCTCACAGCAAAAATCATTGGTATGTTCATCTCATCACGGTGTTGTGTTCGACTTCCGAATCCATTAGCTAGCAAATAAAAATTATTATTCTGTGGCATCTGTGATGTTTAGGTGATCCATCACTGCACGGGAATGTGTGGTCCTGGTTGGAGTTCATCCTTACGTCAGTGTTCAGTGCGCTCTGGGTCCTGCCTCTGTTTGTGCTCAGCAAGATCGTCAATGCCATCTGGTTCCAGGTCAGGCCGCGTTAACTTTTTATATTTATCGCTTTTTGAGTTTTGAATTGTGTAGATGTGTAGAGCGTAGAGGAAGATAAGATGGTGGATGGTTTTTGTGTCAGACTACAATCAGCATAAAATTGTGTTAACCTTTCCGTTTAGGACATTGCCGATCTGGCTTTCGAAGTATCCGGACGCAAAGCTCAGCCTTTCCCGAGTGTGAGCAAGATTATAGCAGACATGCTCTTCAACCTCCTCCTCCAGGCCCTCTTCCTCATTCAGGTACAGTAAGGGATTTATTTTTTCTGTCTTTGTAGCACAGTCAGCTGAACCAGACAACTTTAAGCAGTTAAACTCACAGGTAAAACCCAGCGAGTTGCATGTGATCGTAAAATACTGGCAGTATTTTTAATGAAATTTTTGATGGAAAATTTAGTTCTTATCCTTTTAGGCATTTAAAATTTATCTCAAAGTACATTAGGGCTGCTTGATCTGATAAAAAGAAAACTGCGATGTATTTCTATTAAATGTACCATTTTTGGATTCAAGCTAACGTGAAGAATGGGATAAATTATCCTATTATGAGGGTGTTTGCCAATTTTAATTTGTCAATTCTAAAGTATAATTTTTTTTTATAAATGAATGATAAGTAACAAACACTACATAAATTCCTGTGTCTGTCTCTGTTACTTGTAATAAATTTCATCCTTCTGCGATTAAATATTTAGGTCTTAAGCAAGCAAAAAAAAATGTATAATAAAAAATATTTTTAAAATAGAATCAATATACACATAGTGTAGCAAGGTCCTAAAAAAAATTTGTGATTTTTATATATATTTTTTTTATTTGTATTTTTGTGTACACCTAGTAATAACCATAAAGGAAAATGAAATAAATAAAAAAAAATGCAGTAAAATGCCAAATCAGTATATTTATGCTTTTTTATTTTTTATAATTTATTTATACATTTAATTTAACAACATGAAAGAATAATGCTATTAAATATATAAAAGGGGGGAAATAAATAATAATAATAATAATAATAAATAAGTAATAAATATTATTATTATTATTATTATTAACATTTATTTTTTTTCTTCTTTTTTTTGTGGGAATATAACGTTATTTAAAAAAATATTGCCATAAAGCAATAGAAAAGGCATTTTAAAAAAAACTGTACTGTTTTCTACAGTAAAATGTTACATTTTCAGATAAATGTTTACTTTTCTTCCTTTTTCTTTCTGTGTGCTTTTGTTCTGTCTCTTAGGGAATGATTGTGAGTCTGTTTCCCATCGACGCGATCGGACAGACGGTCAGCCTCCTTCACATGTCTCTGCTCTATTCGCTCTACTGCTTTGAATATCGATGGTTTAACCATGGTGAGCTCCTCCTCAGGTTGTCTGTAATGATCCAAGTGTCTGTGTTTGTGCGAAAGCGCTGTTAGTGACGTGTCTGCTTTGTGGTTGGAAGGGATCGAGATGCACCAGAGGCTGTCGAACATTGAGAGGAACTGGCCATATTACTTTGGCTTCGGTCTGCCCATGGCCCTGCTGACTGCACTGCCGTCTTCATACATCATCAGGTACGAGATCTATTCCGGCTGTTAAATCTGGATGTTGTGCATACATGAATTCTTTCGCATTCTTTCAGTGTCTGCCTTATTTCTTTCAGTGGCTGTCTCTTCTCCATTTTGTTTCCGCTCTTCATTATCAGCGCCAACGAGGCCAAGACACCTGTGAAGCTCTAGTGAGTCCTAATAACACATGACATTTTCATGCTTAATGCAGATCCTGTTACTGTGAAATGATGTCTCCTCAAAACGTTCTTAGTTAGTTAATTTATTAATAAATTCATGCAAAAGTAGTAGCCTCTTATTCAATGCAAGCAAATTTGGAGTTCTGACGTGCACATAGGCCGCCACGGCTCTCTTACTTTGACTGACATGCATATAGGCCACGCCTTTTACTGTAAATGACATGCACTTAGGCCACACCTTTAATTCTGACATGCACATAGACCACGCCTCTTTAATTCTAACTGACCTGCAAATCGGCCACGCCTCTTTCAGTCTAAACGATATTGACATAAGCCACGCCTCTTCCACTATGAACGACCTGTTAGACACAGACACCGGTTCGTATATGCGGACACGCCTCTTTCTATTTACTAATTTACACAAAATCCATGACTTCTTTACTGTTAGTGACAGACACAGGGATTTTGTCAGCACTGGCTGCTCAGAGATAACCCGTTTCTTATTTTCAGTCATTTCCAGCTTCGCCTCTTCTCCCTTGTGGTCCTGATCAGCAACAAGCTCTTCCACAAGACGGTTCATCTGCAGACATCTCTGACCTCCTCGAGCTCCACAGAGAAACTGGCGTCTCCTCACGCGTCCCCGATCCGCCACAAGGCTCTGCCCCATCAGTGACCTCAGGCGCTCTGCAGACGGGAATACGATATTGCGTTCTTTGTGTTTTAAATGCATTTTAATGTCCTTGAGGAAAAAATTGATCTGGCTTTGTTTTAACTGTGAATGACGAGCGAGACAGAGCTGTGTATCGACATCGGACTGATTTTTGTACCCGTCGTGTGCCATTCGGGTGATTTTTATAGGAACTACAGCACAAAAACATGTTTTAGCCACATCGCACCTAGTCGCTGCCCTCACTGCTCTTTTTACCTGGCCTTGTGATTTCCTTTATTACCCCCAGCTAATGGCTGCATCCGAGTCGTGTTTGTGTCGTTAACGATAGAGCAAATGAACAATTGAAAAGTCCTTTTAATTAACAAAACAGTGTCTAGTTCATGCTTTACGTTCTTATTTGGTTGTAGCCTCTCAACCAGTCAGACTCCGTTACACTTGATTAATCATTACACTTGATCGAGATGAAGAGTTTATTGTGATAAACTAAACAAGCTGCACTTTTTCTATAAGGATGGTCCTGTTCAATACGAATATAGAGCTGAATGCGGAACTCCAATCAGATCTTTCAGCAATCAAAAACGACAACGAGGCTTTACGCTGCTGCTGTTCACATGTCCGGACCTGACGTTAAGCTCGATAATGCCATGGCCAAGTCTTACTTTCACTACAGTCACCGTCCTTCTTATGATATTCACGTATCAATCAATATTCATATAGATGTCATCTAGGAATCTCAACAGGTTATTAACATTTGACCGAAGCACATACAGTACAGAGGCCCCGGCTCACCGTCAGCAGATCCATTCGGGGGGAGAGAGATGTGTGGTGTACTTCTTTTATTTTTATTTTATTTTTTATTTGTTTTGTTTTTAATCTGTATGTCATTAACGTAAGAAGTGAATATAGTGTTACCAACGCAGGTTGGTGTTTGTGAGTGATCGTTTTTTTGTAAAAAGTATTAAACCTTATTTCAATAAATTTGGTCTGTATATACAAGTTTATTGGTTTTATGGTCTTTTCTTGGGATTGTTATGACAGTAATATGAAAAGTTCCTACAGCAGGGATACAAACTTTTCAACCAAGGACTCGTTTCATTGTTAAATAAATAATATGCTCTGAGAGCATAGATGCTGGTTATTAATACCGTATTAGTTAAATCATATGTTCACTATTGGTCCTGAAGCCATTTCATTTCAAGTGATACATTATTTAGGCAGGTACTATACCAGTTTTGAGTGTAAAGTTTTGCCCGGACTTGCCTGTAAACTTTAATTATATTCAAATATTTGAGACAATTGTAGTATTCCAACAAAGTTTGGGAAAGATTTTCTACTGTTGCAGCACGACTCTGAACAAAGTGAGACCAGATAAAGTTGACGCCTTATTCGTTTGTACAACATCCAGAACAATACATAAGAGCTTAACTGTAAGGTGTGTTCAAGTCAGGCTGGAACTTTTGATTGTGCAGAATAACAGAACACCATCATGAGAGTAAAAACTCACTTTATTTTCCTCTATATAATTCCTTGTTACACTGTATGATTGTGTGTACACTTCCCACAGACGGGTGCATCTCTTTCGCAAGTTGGCGACAATTTATTTGCTGATTTTCAAAGATCAGGTTCTCTAGGCTGCCCAGGCCGGATTGTCACTTATGGCCTTCTTTAAAATGTTCTAATGTTTTTCTGTGGCTAAGAGTTTTTAAGTCAGTTCATTAAAGTATTTCTGCTGCTAGTTAATTTAAAATGTAATTAGTGCATAACATATTGTTGAAGAAAAAAAACCAATAGTTTGCACTTAATTTTTAATTTTTTTACTTTTCTGTGTAAAGCTGCACATCTGTAAGGACACGTCAGTTCTGAAGCACATAAGGAAAACGTAAACTCCGTCACGGCTTAAGTGACGCCTGGGCAACCAATCAGAAAAGAGGAAACGTAAACGTTGTTGCCGTTCAGCCAATAAGCGCGGGTTTTACGTGGCTGGGCGGGGCTCTGAGTGCTCAGAGAGTAGTGTGTGTGTTTAAGGGAAAGTGTGTAAGCAGGAGCGGAGTGGAAGTGAACCGCCGATGAAAGAAATTGGTATTTTAATTATTTTTATAATTTGCTAAATAGCCCTGAGGTAAACAGAGATACTTTGCAATGTATACTGAGGTCATTATTTTAAGCAAAAATGTTTAGAATAGTGTAGTAGGCTGTAGTGTTAGCATGCTAGCTAGCAAGCTTGTTCTGATTAGCAGTAGAAAATTAACGTCTTTTTAAAAGGTTTTAAATGGTTTTTCTTGCTTGAGTTTTAAACATATTCACGTATAGCTGGAAAGAATTGCAAATGTATTACGCGTGGGAAAATAAAACGAGCATTTTCTTGCATTTTGGCCCAGTTTAGCAGGCAGCTAGTCAGCCCATGTTATCTAATCTAACGTATTTTATCAGTTGACTGGTTCGTTCAGTTATATTTTAATCTAAATGAATAAACTATATATTGTTTGCATTTTAAAATAACTACAACCTTGAATTATTTCCCTATCTGTGTTCCACAAATTCCGCCTCTTCATCACTGATTGGTTTACACCCACAATTTTTATGAACTTTGACAGTGAAATCAGCCAATCAGCACTCAGGAGATTGATCCTGTAAACCAATCCTGGTGCAGGGGGGCGGGATTTGCGTGAATACAGTACTATACAGTTAGAACAGGTAAAAAAAAAAAAAAACAAGCCTGCCTGGGTGGAATACCTGCACGTTTATCAGACTTGTCAGACTGGATATTTGGGACAATACTGTCGCAGAGAATGTTACGTGTGTCAGTAAACCACTGACTTGTGTGCCTTTCTTTTTCTACCTCAGGGATTGAGTGTTAGCAAAGTAAAGATGACCAAGATGGGCTTTCTGCGGCTGTCCTATGAGAAACAGGACACGCTGCTCAAACTCCTCATCCTGTCCATGGCGGCCGTGCTCTGTGAGTGATGTTTATTTCTTGGTTCTACAGCAAGGCTTTAGCTTACTGCCTCAGACTCATTCATTCCTGTCTCTCTCTTTCTCTCTCTTGCGCTGCACAGCGTTTTCCACTCGCCTGTTTTCCGTGTTGAGGTTCGAGAGCGTCATCCACGAGTTCGATCCGTGAGTATCTTTAAAAGTGTAAAAGATGCTCTGATGGAGACGGGCATGATGGTCCTGATCATGTCTCGCTTTGCTTCCAAAAGGTATTTCAATTACCGCACCACTCGATTCCTGGCGGAGGAGGGCTTTTACAAGTTTCACAACTGGTTCGATGATCGCGCGTGGTACCCGCTCGGCAGGATTATCGGAGGCACCATCTATCCCGGTACGCTGAGCGAATCCGAACACGGTGCTAGTGCATGCATGAATGAATTCGATTGAACATGTCCTAGGTTTTCAGAATCACTCTTGATTTTTTTTTGTACAACCAAATCTACCTTCCGGTATGATTTGCATGTGAACAGTTCAGACTTTTTTTTTTTTTTGTGACATCACTAAGAAGAACAGCTTCTCCCGTGCAGGTTTAATGGTGACCTCAGCGGCTCTTTACCACATGCTGCACTTCTTTCACATCACCATCGACATCCGGAACGTATGCGTGTTCCTGGCACCGCTCTTCTCCTCCTTCACCGCCATCGTCACCTACCACTTCACCAAGGAGCTCAAGGTTTGTCTTCTCTGTCCTGTTTTACTTGAATATAATAGTCATAATGTAAGGTCAGTTTAATTTTTTTACATGATTTTTCCCCCCTCTTTCTGACAGGATGCTGGCGCTGGACTTCTTGCCGCCGCCATGATCGCCGTTGTACCGGGATACATCTCCCGATCTGTCGCCGGCTCCTACGATAACGAAGGTTTTAAAAAAATTCAGTAGAAAATTGATTATTAATCCATTTTGTATGGATTCTGTATGGATTTACACTGTTTTTTTTTTTTTTTCCCTTTTCTTTTATTTATTTCCGTGGAAAGGAATCGCTATTTTCTGCATGTTGCTGACCTACTTCATGTGGATCAAGGCGGTGAAGACCGGGTCGATTTACTGGTCGTCCAACTGCGCTCTGGCGTACTTCTACATGGTGAGCGTCATCCCACTTGGTAGTGTTGTAATGTTTACACACTGTATATATACAAATCTCTCTCTCTTTCTCTGTGTATTTAAATGTCTGCAGGTGTCCTCATGGGGAGGCTACGTGTTCCTGATCAACCTGATCCCGCTGCACGTCCTGGTCCTGATGCTGACCGGGCGTTTCTCTCACCGCATCTACGTGGCGTACTGCACCGTTTACTGCCTGGGCACAATCCTGTCCATGCAGATCTCCTTTGTGGGATTTCAGGTGGATAAATCTCACTCGCACGCGACACATTCCGCATGGTTGTTGCATCGTATCAGTCACAGCTGAGCTGTGAAATAAAGAAAAATAAAACTTGAATTTGGCTCATAATAAACGCGTTCGTAGATATCGGTCATGGAATGTGAATTGTAAATCACATTCATTAAAAATAAACAAGTAAATAAATCATGTCCATATAAATTTATATCTAGATAGATTTAAAAACATTAAAATAATGAAGATTTTATTTCTAAAATCAGATTCTTTATGAACGAGTTCTAAGCATTATTTTTTCCAACAATATATATTATTTATTAATTTTTTTAAAATATATGTATATTTTTTAAGTTAATATCTTTAATATAATGTGTTTATAAACATGAGCTGTCCATTTTTATTTTTCTAAGCAATACTTGTATAAAAAAAAGTCAATTTTTATGATGTGACATTTCTGGCAATAACTACAAAAAAAAGAAGGAAAAACAATCTGAAATAAATAAATACATTAATTAATTAATAAAATGAATCTTCAAATCCCCAAATCAAATTCAAATACACAAACACGCTCAGGGGTTGAAGCTAGTTTAGTTTTAAAAAATGAATGAATGTTAAATATGTAAAAAGAAATTACAGATTTTTTTATTATTGCTAGATTGCAACAGTAGTGTGTATCAAGTGCTAAAGGTTGTTGTTTGTGGGCGTGGCCTGTCTAGCACTTGTTTTTTAAATGTTTGAAAATTTTTTCATTCCGTTGCAGGGAAAACGTTAAACAGAAATGTAAACATAACTCATTAATCTGTAATGAAATCAGTCGTTTGGTTTATTTGTTGCGCACCAGCATCATAATCTAAACTAGGGGTCGACCGATTAACCAACCTGTCCGATTATCAGGACAGATATTTATCATTTTTACAATTATCGGATAGCTTTAACTTTTGTTGTCCAGTTTGTCTTCAGTGAAGAGTTTCTGAAACTGCTCTCTGCACCACAATCTGCACCAGAAAACTTTTTTTTTTTCTTTCTCTCTTTATTATCTTCTAAAAATATATATAGTAATAATATAGTAATATCAGTAGCTGGATGCACCCTTCACTTTTTTTCTCGATAATGTTAAAAAGGTCTTTATTTAATTAAACACATGCTTAAAGGCATTTTAACCGTTTAATTTTTTAATAGACGCTTGTGTTATTCAAGTTTCAAACACGTATCTGATCATCTAGTCCAGACTAAACGTGTCAGCCATGTCTGCTCATCAGAGGTACCAGCCATCTCTAGTTACTTCCTTCCAACTTTAGTTTTTCTTCATTTAACGAGACGCCGTGTATAACTAGAGTCATCCGATTCAGTCGATCAGTGATCTCGATACCTGACTAACTGAAATCATCTCACGTCATCCTGCTATCATCAGCCTAATGTTAACCTAAAATAACTCAATCCAATTGTTCTTGTTGTTCTTTTAAAGCCCGTGCAATCGTCGGAGCACATGGCTGCGTTCGGCGTGTTCGGCTTGTGTCAGATCCACGCCTTCGTCGACTACCTGCGCAGCAAACTCAACGCCCAGCAGTTCGAGATCCTCTTCAAGAGCGTCATTTCCCTCGTCGGCTTTGTGCTGCTCTCCGTCGGAGCCGTGCTCATGCTGACCGGTAAGGACACGACACGCCCTATGTTCACACACACATTTGCTCAGTGTGTTTACTTAAGATTGTAGCGCAGGATGGAGACGTTAAATGTGGCAAGCAAGTTTTTATTGAATTTAGTTTATTACTCTGGAGCTGAAACAGAGAAAACAAAGATACACAAGATGTACGTTTATTAATAAACACAATAACATTTTTAATAAAGCGAGGACACCGTGGCTACGAGCTTGGAAAAGAAGTTACTTATTAACTTAATTTAATTCAATTTCACTCCAAAGTACTAACCTAGAGAAAACCCCTCAGGATTAATCGTCTTTATTCTTCCCCACACGTCAGTGCTGTACACTTCCCTAACTGTGATGTTGAGTAAAACATCCTCACAAGAGTAAAGGCTCGAGTTCGTTTATAAATGATTCTCACAATATCAAACAAATTTACTAAATAAAATAAAATATAATCTCAGATTTCAAATATCACAGAAAACTGTGTGACTCCGCTGTCTTCCCAAGAACACGCCCCCAGATTCTTAAAGGGCCAGTACACAATTTTAACATAGTACATACTTTCAATACAAAATGTACAGAATATTTATCCAAATGACCCATTAATGTAAGTTCACAGATGCAAAACAATTCAAAACAAAACATTCAAAATTGAAATGCACCGTATAATATAACATTGGTTATTGAATTTGAACAAAATAGGCTCCTACAGGGTTCTTGACAAAATAAACTTTTTTTTTTTCCTCTTTAATTTCTTGAGGTTTATCCATAAATGGATTGATAATTTTTTGAAAATTTGAGACAAATCTCGACAGTAAGAATGAAGCGATTTCTTGCAGATTTAAAGTGAACCATCATGACGGGGGGAAAATTTTTTTTAATTTAAGGCCTGATTTTGATTCACAGCTCTAGTTCATGCTTCATTTATTACGGCTCGTTGTACTGGGACTCCTAGGAACAATCACAATGTTGTAAATTTAAGTCACCTCTTGCAGTATAAGCAACAAAAAAAAAAATAAACACCTGAGTCATCTCTCTCTTTCTCTCTCTCTCTCTGGTTGTAATCAGGAAAGATTTCCCCCTGGACCGACCTTTTCTCCTCTCTCCTCGACAATTCCTACGCCAAGAACAACATCCCCATCATCGCCTCTGTGTCCGAGCACCAGCCCACCACCTGGTCCTCTTACTATTTCGACCTGCAGCTGCTGGTCTTCATGTTCCCTGGTAAAGAAAACTACTTCCTTTTTATTTATTTATTCTTTTTTTTCATGAAAAAATAAATAAAAAACAGGGCATATCTGATGTTTTATTATTATTTTTTTAATTAAAAAAATATTTCCAGTGGGTCTGTACTACTGCTTCAACAACTTGTCGGACGCTAGAATTTTCATCATCATGTACGGTGTGACCAGCATGTACTTCTCGGCTGTGATGGTAAGCTGCGTGTCCCAGACTTACGAACATGATTCTAGTTATGGATTTCTGCAGATACGAACAAAACAAATCACGATGCACGACAAACCAATATATATTATATACAATATTTTCAGTGTGTAAGTGAATGTATAAACTATCTAAAGTCCGGTATATTGTAGAAATGATTCTACATTATAGAATTCACTTTAAACGATGAATTCTACATTATATGAATTCTACATTATATAATGAATTCTACATTATAGAATTCACTTTAAACGAGGTCAGCTGACCCCGCTGTGTCATCGGGATTCCCCTTGCGATTTAAAGGCGAAGTCACGCGAGATGCGGAACCAAAACACCAAACCTGTAGGCGTATGAGACTCACTTTGTCTGACTTACGAATGAATCCGACTTATGAACGTTCTCCCAGAAAGGAACTCGTTCGTAAGTTGGAGACTATATTTTCTGTTTTAGCAATTTATGTGAGTCTTGTGGCTGTGTTTCAATTGCACTCCTCAGGCTGTATGGCATACGCATTATTTTTTTTACCCGTCATAGAGAATGTATACCAAGAACGTCAAACCATTTGCGATTTCATTCAATAAATTTGTCCTTACACGGATTTGTTCAACAGCAGGAAACGTTAATTTGGACACAAAAATGTATTTGATCTGAAAGATTAGATTTACTATGATGTACTTTTTGATCTTCTGCATTTACTGCCATACTGGTGCAATTAATATTCTAATACGTATAAATTCTTTGACATAAAAAAATGTAATGCTCTAAGTTCTTTAAGCTTCGGAGTTGCAATGCAATTTATTTATGATATGTTTTTGTATCAGTCAGTGCTTTTATTCTGTGTAACTTGGAGCTGTTTTTCCTCCCCTTGCCGTAGGTGCGTCTGATGCTGGTTTTAGCTCCAGTCATGTGCATCCTCTCAGGAATCGGCGTCTCTCAGGTTCTCACTACGTACATGAAGAACCTGGACGTCAGCCGACCCGATAAGAAGACCAAAAAGCAGCAGGACTCCACCTACCCCATCAAGAATGAGGTA
>JAQQZT010000009.1:3285420-3295578 GCA_030068275.1 Clarias platycephalus | reverse complement strand
TGTAAAGCAAAAGCAAGTCTCATTAGAGAGGTTAAAGATCCATTTTCTCTCTCTGCTCAAGACTCAGCCTGCTCTTTTTGTGTGTGTGTGTGCACGCGTCATTGGACACCGTGCCCCACACACACACACACACACAGGCCCCTCCTACTTTGCCCTTCGCAGACACACACACACACACACACAATCTTTCTCTCTGCTTTACATAGAAACACTGTTCTATCACGATTCTTTTTCAAAAGTAAAGTGCAGGTTAATTTGTTTTATTTTTACTTTACAGCAGTGATTCCATTAATGTGTCACTCAATCGAGTGTCATTAGAGAGATGACTTGTTGATTTTTCTGATGAAACAGCCGGCTGCTCTCGTAATGGCGTGCGAGACGTAACTGAGAGAATAATCTGGTCATTTTTCAATATACAAGGTTTTTCAAAATAAAATATCGTTCAGACGCAGACAAAACAAAATAAGAAAATATTTTACCAATTGCTCCACGGACCGGTCCGGGGCCCGGTGGTTGGGGGACCACTGCTCTATAATACTACAGGCAGACTTATTATTATTAGTATTTTATTATTATTTTTTTTTTGTAATACTGGAATAGAAGATTGCGTGTAAATATTACAATAATTAGAGAGTATAGTTTGATATGTCCACGTAAATGGTCATTAACCAACAGTCAAGGGAATAATAAATAAATACATAAATAAAAAAAACAAACATTAATTAGATTTTTTTTTTTTGTATAATGGAATTTGTTTTACTATTTTGAAATTTTTCAAGCAGTTACTAAAACATTAGTTATTTTTTAACAAAATGTTGCAGTTCCTCTATAATCCTACAGGTGGTGTGCTTTCATTCATTCATCACATATTGGTTAAACAGCACACCGTCACCGTTTGTTTATAACTGAAATTAAATCTTTTTTTATTTTTTGATGTATACCTACAGAATCGCAATACGAATCGAATCATCACCTGTGTATTGTGATTTTTGTAATGTATCAGGCGGTCCTGGTGATTCCCGTCCCTGCTGTTCTGCTGTTTGTCAAATGACCTCTTTGTTAATCAAGAGTCAAATGTTTCACACCAGACAGTCAACAAAAGCCTGTGTTATTTTATTCCTGCTCAAACAAACCTTGCTGATTGTCTCATTGTGTGTGTGTTTTTTTTTTTCTTTTTCTTTTTTTTCCCCCCCTCCAGGTTGCCAGTGGAATGATCTTGGTCATGGCTTTCTTCCTGATCACGTACACCTTCCACTCGACCTGGGTGACGAGCGAGGCCTACTCCTCTCCCTCCATCGTGCTCTCGGCTCGTGGAGGAGACGGCAGTCGCATCATCTTCGACGATTTCAGAGAGGCTTATTACTGGCTCAGGCACAACACTCCCGAGGTAATTCACATCCTGACGTATAACTGCGATCACAACTCTATTTAGTCTGTTTTCTTCAGTAATTATACACTGTTATATGCTATGTATTATATATTGGTGAGAATGCTGTACACATTACATAATTTTTTTAGGTATTTTAGTAAATGTGTGTCAGATCAACCAGTCCTGACTTAGAAAACAAGTAGTTTTCCCTCCTTGTGGAAACTTTGTTTGCTCATTCACCTCTTTTTTTTTCTTCTTTTTTTTATTTTCATTCTCCATTTTTATTTCCCCCAGGATGCGAAGGTGATGTCCTGGTGGGATTACGGCTATCAGATAACCGCCATGGCGAACCGGACCATTTTGGTCGACAACAACACCTGGAACAACACGCACATCTCTCGAGTCGGCCAGGTGACCACAGCACTCTTTACGCTGCTTTTATTTACTACATATAATCAGCTTTTAAGCTTGAATGAGTGTGTGTATGTGTGTGTATGTGCGTGTGTGTGTGTAGGCGATGGCGTCTTCAGAGGAGAAGGCCTATGAGATCATGAGAGAGCTGGACGTCAGCTACGTGTTGGTGATCTTCGGAGGACTCACAGGATATTCATCAGACGGTACGGAGGAGTTAATACACCAAATAAAATGAAACTGTTTATTATTATCATTATTTTTATATTGAAATAGAAGATTGAATGTAAGTATGGTAATAATGAGAGTAAAGTCTGTCCACTTAAATAGTGATTTAACAAAAAAACAAAATTTTTATTTAAAGCAGTGACTTTTTACTTTAACAAAAGTTTATATTTTTTTAAGGTATCTTTTTTTCCTGCTTTTTTTTCTTTAAAAGTAATACAGGTACATTTCAAAATTGTCATGTCATGACTAGGTAGTAAAATTAGACTGAAATAAATATATATATTATTTAAATAATCACAAGTTTTTTTTTTTTTTCTTCTTTAATTTTTTTTTCTCCTTTTAATATTTTAAATTTAAGTCTTGTTTTTCTATTATCTAATTTTACTAGTTCCTCATGACATTATTTTTTTTAACTTGTATAAAAATATTTCCATGTATATTTTTCCTTTTTATTAGGGATTATTTTCTTTTTTTCATGTACATATACACATTAAACAAATATATATATTTGTTTTCTAGGTGTTGCCTTTCTTTTCTAAAACATTCTTGCATTCATTTCTATTTTATTTGTATTGTTTTAGTTGTTTTTTCTTTTTATCTTATTAATATTGGTATTTTATTTTTCATGTGAAATCCGGTCTGCTTTTAGTATCTTTCCATGAAGTTAATGTTCACTGTAATAATTTATTTAAATGTGTTATTTCTGGTCTCGTAGACATAAACAAGTTCTTGTGGATGGTGCGTATCGGAGGAAGCACAGACACGGGGCGGCACATCAGGGAGCACGACTACTACACTCCCACTGGCGAGTTCCGCGTGGACAGGGAAGGTTCTCCAGTTCTGCTCAACTGCTTAATGTACAAGATGTGCTACTACCGCTTCGGCCAGGTCTACACTGAGGCCAGTGAGTGTCTCTGTCCACTCTGGTTTAAAATTCAACTTCTACAGTTTTTTATTTTTTTTGAGAACTAACCCACATGCTGTTTGCAGAACGTCCTCCCGGTTACGACCGCGTCCGTAACGCTGAGATTGGCAACAAGGACTTCGAGCTGGACGTGCTCGAGGAGGCGTACACCACAGAGCACTGGCTCGTCAGGATATACAAGGTATTCCTCAGAACAGAACTACAGCTCAACTCTGTGAAGTCAATGAAAATATGCTGATAACTTTCTCCTTCTGTCTAACAGGTTAAAGATCTGGACAACCGGGGTCTCTCGCGAACGTAAAGCCCAGACACTCACAGTTCTCTCTCTCTTACACACACATACATATCGACACAAACACACAGCACTGAACACCTTCCCCTGTGACCCGGAGAGCAGTGTGAATATTTTTTTATACTTCCGTTGTGATTGCAGGAAGAGATTCTATTTGTCTTTTTTATGATTTGCAATGTGGTGTTACTTTTTTTTTTTTGGTGGGGAATGAAGTGAGACTTCAAAACGTCCAGAAAACTCATTATGTATTTCTGCAATCAGTGACCAACCAAGCAAATGATTTGTCTACCAATGGGGAAATAAATGGAGTGAATGGGATATCTGTGTCGTGTTTATTTATTTAAATTTTTTTTATGGTCTAGACTTAGGGGTACTGAATTAAAAGTTAAGGTCCGGGCAATAAAATTTTCTTCAAGCCAAGGTCCAATTTTCATCTTTGTATTCAGATCTCTATAAGCAGTCATTGGAAGTCTATAAAAAATAAGCAATTAAAATTTCAATAATATTTGTCAGTTTCCAATATCTATGTAAAATTGTGGACAGTTTGATCTTTGATGGCTGTGTATATTTCCTTGCATTTGGCTGGAACACAAACAACAATCTTTAATCAGTCTTTAGTGAATCTTCATTTGCATCCTGCTGGGATGTTAATGATTGTAAAAGAACTCTGGTTGCTCCGTCATACTGGGCTCTCTGTTCGGGTATTTTACACGCCCTCATCTTGGAGACCTGCGGATACGTTTGTTCTAATGACCTGTGTTTTGTCTCATAGTGGCGCTTTAAAAAAAAAAAAAAAATTTAAACAGTATTTTACAGTTTTCAAACATATGAGACACTGGTTTTAAACATCCTGTAGGATAAATAACTATATTGATCTGTCCATTTATCTTTGAAGGTCCAGTTTTCATAGTCCACTTTCCTTTTTTTTTTTTGGATTAAGCTATGCTAAGCTATGGATTAAGCGCAAGCTATGCTATGTGTTTTCGTTTCTGTTTCTTCCACGCACAGTCTATACATGGTAAACTATCACGTTTATTGGGTCTGTTGAGTAATGCTTATAGCCCCACTGACATTGAGCGCTAGATTTCTGATATTTATTCTTATCAGAAATGATTTGCCATGGTCCGGATAGAACTGTCACTCGGTCTGGGTCCAGACGCCGTCTGCCATTTAGCGATACCTGCTCTAAGGTATATCAAAAAATTAACATTTTTGACTAACTTGTCCAAATCAGAAAGGTTTGAACACTGAGGAAATAACATGGCTGTTTAAGAGCTGTATGTAATGAAATAAACTTACATTAGTATTCACTAAATGCCTTTAATTAAAAGAAAAAAAACAACTGCAGATGAGAGGTTTCAGGTTTTATGTAGGGTTTTGTCCCATGTTTTTTGTGTATTGATTAATCTTCCATGTTAGAAATAAAACACTCAGTCTTATGATGTTCCAGGAAACTAATTAACTTGGTGTGGTGTGGTGTGATGAAACAATACTCAAAACACAGTTAAAAAAATATTCCAACCCAATGCCTGAAAATGGATTGATTATACATCCTTCTAGGAACCGCTCTACTCCAACTAGGGACAGTGAAGTAATTTTATTTCAGTGTTTTTTGTTTATTTATTTTTTTAAGAGGAAATTTGAATTTATTTAATTTAATCCTCCTCAGTATGTGACAAAATTTGCTGTAGCTCTGCTAACACAAAGGGAACTCATTTTGGCTAAGAGCTGGAGGAGGGGTCGTCTGAACCAATCAGAGCTCGCCTTCTCATCCGGGCACTTTGCCTGTACGCCGGTATAGCTAGCTAATACACGTAAACGACGAGTTTTTATACAACAAAAATGGTGTCTGATATATTTATATATTTTGTTTACTATATTCTTTATATATTGTTTTAAAAATATTTTTGTAAGACAATAGTTTTAGAGTCTTGTGTCATGGCGTATTGACTTGCAAGCTAGCAAAGATTTACTACACGCCACGGTGGCTAGTCTGGAAGCGAGCGCTCATGGGAAATGTAGTTTTTAGTGATCTACTAGTCTCAGCGAAATAAAGCAATTACGCGGAAATCGAAACACGAAATCCGAACGCAATATTGTTTTCATGTGCAATGACTATATATATTTTTCTTAATATGTTGTAAGAATATAAATATAAGCACGACTGAAATAAAATCAATGTCGATGGAATAAAATTCACTTCCGGGAGTAAGTGTGGTGTGACGTAGGCACGAAGGGGTGGAGCTACGTGCGCACGGTCGTGTGAAGGCTCTGAGTGTAAGAGTCAGGTGAAGATCATGGCAGGCGCGGGTCCGCTCGGTCTAGCGGTGTGCAGCGGGTACAGACTGGTGTTTAACCCGAGCCAGAGGTACAGAGCGCTCGGGTTATTAAACTCCACCCGCTGCAGGTTCGAGGGAGGCGGCGGCCGGAGCTTCAGTGCGGGGAGACATGTGCGGAAAGACTTTATACAGGGTGAGTTCGAGCATCGGTGTGTGACTGATCCGTCAGACGGAGAGGTACAGGGGCTGTGTCTCTATTAACACCAGCACTCCGACCCTTCTGTCTCTTTATTATTAATCTCTATTATAATACTGAGCTCAGCTAGTGTCTGTCTCTGTCCTGAATCTCTCTGTCCCTGTGTGCTGTGGATTAAACCAAGTTTATTGCAGTATGTAATAAAACTGGTTTAATCCTGAACTCGAGTTCTTCTTTAAGTAACTTTTGTTCTTCCTTTATTTCTTCCCTCTTCATTCATTTGTTTCTTTCCTTTCTTTCAAACTTAATTATTAAACTTCTGTCCTTTCTTCCTCTGGTCCATCCATCATAGCATTCATTCATTCATTCCTCCATTCTTTCCATCCTTGATTCATTCTTCATTACTTTGTTCCTTTCGTCCTTCCTTTAAACTTACTGTATAACTTCTTTCCTTTCTTCCTTCATCTTCCATTCTTTCCTTTCTTTCAAACTTCCTTCCTTATTTCATAACTTCTTTCCTTCCTGCTTCGTTCTTCCATCCTCTCCTTCCTTCAAAATTACGTTCCTTCCTTCCTTCCTTCCTTCCTTCCTTCCTTCCAAACGTCCCTCAAAGTTCCTCCTTAATTTTATTTAGCATTTTTTTGTTATTTGTTCGTACCGTCCTTCCTTCCATCCATCCATCCATTTTTTTTTCCAGACCTCCTCTTTCTTCCTCTCTGATCCTTTTTCCTTCCTTCCTTTCTTTCGAACCTTCTCCTGAATTACTTCTCCTTTTCTTTCCTTCTGAAACATTTCCACACCGTGTTTTATAAATTTTTTTCTTCTGAACCACTGCCTGAGTTTCTTTTCTTCCTGACATACACATCTCCTTCAGTCTTTTACCCCGTCTATTTCACAATCTAAATTTCCATCCTCGCAAATGTTTTCACTTCTGTTGTTTTTCCCTCCGAATGTAATTCCTTCCTTCCGTACTTCATTCTGAACATCTTTACTTTCTTTCTTTATTCCTACTAAACAAATTTCATTTCTTTCTTCAAACATCCTTCATTCTGTGTTTTCCTTTATCTTTCTGAATGAGGGGAAACTTCATTTCATATCAGTGTTTTTACAGCTTGTGTAAAAGGTTAAAGATTAATGAAGGCTCTCGAGAGAAGGAATTATGATGATGTTATTTTTATGGTTGTTTGTTTAATTTAATTTTAGCAATTTATTTCTATAATAAAAATATTTTCTAGTTTTTTTTAATTCTTCTTTATCCACCTGAATGCCACTGATGAGTGTTGTCTGATGGAGTCTGTAGAGAAATCATGAAGTTTGTATTATAATTTTTTCCCCTCTCGTCTTATTTAAATGTAGATCTAGAGAATCAGTTTAAAGCGATTCGGGATAAAGTGACCGCGGCGATGCCTGGCAGTGACTGGAGCCCGATCGAGGTGACCCGCGGCCTTCCTCCTGAGCGCGCGGATGTCGTGATTGTCGGAGGTGGCGTGATCGGCTGGTCCATCGCTTACTGGCTGAAGAGGAAACTGATGTCCCGGGATGCGCTGAGAGTGCTGGTGGTGGAGAAAGATCCCACCGTGAGTCACACACACACACTTACCTGCGCCACATGTACAATAGTTTCTCTCTTTGACTCGTTTTCTTATTGTTTGTTCTTGTTATTTTGTGTGTCCTCAGTACAGCCAGGCCTCGACGGTGCTCTCAGCAGGAGGCATTCGGCAGCAGTTCTCACTGAAGGAGAACATCCAGCTCTCTCTGGCCTCCGCTAACTTCATAAAAAATATTAATGTAATTCTTCATTGCTCCACTTATTAGTTTATTAGGAATACACAAGAAGTAATGCTCACACTAAACACACTGCAGTACTGATGGCGTTAATCGTAAGAGTGGTGAGTGTGAAAGTCTTTGAGCGATTTGATCTTCCCTCTGTGCAGGAACATCTCGGCATGGTGAGCGAGGATCCCATCGACCTGCAGTTTAATCACTCGGGTTATCTTTTCCTGGCCAGTGAAGCCTCGGCACACATTATGGAGGAGAACTACGCGATTCAGAAGTGAGCATCATTTACAGATTAAAGGTCTAAAAGGGTGTATTGTAAGTTCAGGTGTGATTGTGATGGTCAAACACATGGGATTAACGGTATTGCTTATCCAAGGGTCACATTGTTTTTCTCTCTCACACACACACACACACACACACACGTATGTTTTTCCATATGGTTTTGCATATGTCCCTATCAATTGAATATATTTTTAATAAATAAAAACTTGCATCAGTTTAATATAAAACTAGTGGATTTCTGGCGACCCCGATGTGATCCCCCACGATGTCCAGGGCTGAGTCGTGCCAATTTCTCTTCAACCTAAGTTGATTGCGTCCTAGAGGGATCGAGGAGTGACGTCCTGTGAGTCACGTATCGAGTCCTCACCCACTTTTAGAGTCATAAACAAGATAAAATGCTTTTTCATTCAATTTGACGGTCTTTTTAAAATGCAGCGCAATAATAAATAGAATGAATAAATGAACAAAATTCTCACTCTGAATTCTTAAATGATCCATAATAATCATTAGCAACAGCGCTGTCTAACAGTATAAATAAATGTAATGTATAACTGTGTATTAAAATGATCACGTACTGTATAACAATAGAGTAAATCTAATAAAGTTGAGTGTTAGTTTAACCCGTATTGTACCCTGACTCTCTTAACCTGTCTGTTTTGCGTTATTAGAGAATTTGGGGCTGAAGTCACCCTGCTGTCGCCCACACAGCTGAAGGAGAGGTTTCCCTGCCTGAACACAGACGGCGTCGCGCTCGCCTCACTCGGTTAGTCTTTTCATGACTGCGTCATGCAGTGAATAACAAACTGACTTGACTTTTAAGCGACGCAGTATTGCTTCACGCATCCTTGCTATTTTTAATCACGTTTTAGCTGCGTTTTATTTTCACGGCCTGTCATGTTTCCTCCAGATCACATGACCTGGATCTGGAACATTTCAAATCGCTCATGAAATTATACGTCTTGTGTTCGCCAGGACTCGAGAACGAAGGCTGGTTCGACCCTTGGACCCTCCTGACCGCCTTCAGACGCAAAGCCATGTCTATGGGAGTGTATCAGTGTTTCGGAGAAGTCACAGGTTAACCTTTTTTTTTTTTTTTCTTTTTTTTTTTTTTTTTTTAATCCTTTTTTATTTATAACTCATTAAACGTCATGACATCAGTCTGGTCTTGGTGCTCGTGTGACGGCTGTAGCGGTTAACGCTTTCTTCTGTATTTTCTTTTCAGGATTTAATTGCTGGTCTCAAAAGGCAGAAACCATGGCCGGCGATATCCTGAACATAAAAAGGATCAAATACGTTAATGTGAGTTTGATTCTTAGACATAGATTTTTTGCTTCTTAGTTTTTCTCCATTGGTGCACAGCAGTTAGTCCCACCCCCCAAATATGTAATGGAAAATGCCTGAATAAGCTGTTTTTGTTTATACGAGCCATAAGCAGTCCTACAGCACGGCTCGAATGATCGGATTAGATGACTGATGTTGAGAAATTATTAAGTATTGTATAATTGTATAAAGGGAAAATGAATAAGGTTGCAGTCTGGGAATATTACCACTTGTCTTTAAAAGATGGTAGATTTGCAATATGCTAATTTATTTAATTTCTTTTCCCCTGAAGTAAAACGACACAGGATATCGTCTGACAAAAGCTTTAACAGAATATATTTAAAAGTATGAAAAGCTAACTCGTCCACCTACAGCAGAATGCGCTCAAAAAGGTGCTCGAGTCGTACTCTGCAGAGAGACTAAAACCGTTATCACCAAAATACTAATGAAATGAGAAATTCAGAGCGGTTCCAAAGGATTCCTAATAATAACAGATAAAAAAAAATATCATGTCTCGAGGCATTAGAAAATATAAAAACAGATCATCCAACAATCGTGAAAATCCTAATTAAGTTATTATGTTTAGAATCTCCAATAGTTTTTAACATACCTGATAATAAGTTATTATACAAATTATACAAATATAGAAAACTTTTAGCTGTAAAATATACACTATGTACAAGTAATGAAATAGAAGTGAAATGGAATTAAAAATGGAAAAACAATGTCCAGTCCTGAGCAAAACTATGTTCCAGGTGTGCAAAATGTAAACCGTGTGTAAATGTGTATTAATGTACATAATGTGCAGAGTGGTGTATAAGTAGTACGGTAGCTGATCAGAGTGTTTAGTCCTGTGTGATGTTATGATTGATCGTCCAATCAGTGAGTGAGAGCCAAATAGAAAAGCAGGGACGCCTCACAGTAATGTAAATAAATCGTTGTGTACCATCATGTAATTAAATCACAGTGTCACAGTTATCCAGTGTAATAAGTGTAAGGTGTGAGTTTTTCCTGTCACAGGTGAAGATGCCAAACAGTCTGGAGTATCAGCCTGTAGAGTGCGCTGTCGTCGTGAAC
>JAQQZT010000009.1:3266447-3280192 GCA_030068275.1 Clarias platycephalus | reverse complement strand
ACTTCAGTAAAAGTTCACTAAAGTAACAGTACTTTTACTTGAGTACAAAATTTTATTACTCTTTCCACCTCTGATTAATTGTTATTTAATATTAAATACACTTGGAATCAATTGGGTAATAACAATAAGGCCGTGCCAATGTTAACCACAAGACGGCGACAAAGTGACTTGACATTTATATGAATCACAGAAAAAATTAATAAAACTGTTGAAAAATATGAATAAAATAAAACTGTTGCTCCAAACAATGTGAACAATTTTTGTTGACCAGTGAAATTACCATTTATATTTGTCCCCCCCCCCCCCCTTTTTTTTTTTTTTACCTTTTTTAAAAAAAATTTTTTACTTATATTGATGCTGTACATGCAGATGTTTGAAAAGCGCAACGTCATTGGCTCATTCAGTCACGTGACCAAAATGGCGGCGGCTCCAAAAGGTGGTAGTTGCAGCCCTCACGGAGCACAAAAGCGACGCAGATCCGATGAAGGAGAATCCGCAGCGGAGAGATCCGTCTCAGGGTTTGAAGTTAAACGGGTCCTCCGGGAATCTGCCCGGGAGAAAAACATTTTCGTACAAGGAAAGGTACAAATAAAATAAAAACTTCGTGTGAGAAAGAGGCACTGAGTTAGCATGTTAGCTAACGTTAATGGAACGTTCTGGAATTTACTTCAGGATCAATAAACCATCTATCTGTCTGGCTAGCTAGCTAACGTTGGGTTGTGGCTCAAACTGCGTTTCCTCTCTTCATTAGTGCACTTGGTGTGTTGTCATTTTTTTCTACACCCTTTGTAGTGCCCTATGTTTCTGATAAAGAGATATTTAGGATACAGCAAGGTTTACAGTTAAGATGCATAGAACCTGTGAGGCAAAGTTGTACATTTTAGTATAGAATAAAAAAAGTTATATCAGTGTTTCTTACTGAGGTGTGAAATATACCTGCGGAATGAGTCGGCGTTCTCTTCCAGCACAAAACAAAATGAATATATACGGTACACTATATGGACAAATTAGTTGGTCCATGATTATGTTAATGATTAAATTTAAGTGTTTCATTAGGCCCCTTTATTCCCAGTGAAGGGAAATCTTAATGCTGCAGCATACCAAGATATCTTGGACAATACAACTTTGTGGTAACAGTTTGTGGAAAGCCCTTTTTTATTCCAACATGCACAAAGCAAGGACTCAAACCTCATCGAGCATCGTTGGGATGAACTGGAACGGAGATTGTGAGCCAGACCTTCGCATCCAACATCAGTGCCTGACCTCATAAATGCAGAATAAATGTTATCATAGACATATCATTAACACAGTATTTTTGCTTTATTGTGCAAATCTTCCTGTCCATCTACCCATATGTGAAGAGTAAGACGAAGTAAAAACATTAACAACTAACAACTCTTTAGTGCACAAATATACTCTGTATAGGACACATTGTATATTAAACACACTAACAGGCTATTACATTATTTCTACAGCTTTGTTGTATTTTTTTTACACCTTATTTTCTGTACTTTTGCTCATTATTAGCTCGATGACCAGGACGCTGTTATCATCCTAGAGAAAACGCCGATCACACAAGATATCCTTATACGGATGTTAAAGAACAGCACACAGAAGCTGGAGGCGAGCAACGACATCTACAGCACCTACCGGCTCGAACCACCACCGGACCTCAACGGTAAGAAATGCAGACGTCCAGTAGACGGACACGTACCCATCTGACACTGGGTAAACCCTGGCTCTGTATCGGATCATTTATTTGTTTGTAATGTCATCTGATATGACCTAGATCTTACTGTTAGCTTACTGTTTTCTGTGTCACTGCAGCAATTAAGTCGACTCTGATCTGCCCAGCCACTGAGAAACACGTGCTGAAGTATCTGCTCCAAGAGACATTCCTCCTTGAAGAGACCGAGCAGGATTATCAGTCCATCACACTTCCCTACATAAACAGCCAGAGCTTCAGTGTGCAGGTACGTCTCGTCCTGCTCATGTAAAGTGAAGGCCGATTTGAAAGAATTACCTGTAAAGGTTTCTAGTAGAAAAATTAATTAAACTATATTGGCACACACCTAGGGAAACCTTCTACTTTCACAGGTAGCGTTATCCTGAGGTCATATCATTAAGAGTCATGGAGATGCTTTTTAAAATTTTTTTTAAAGGGACTTTTATTTTATAATGTTGAAAACATTAAAGAAATGGTTGCATTTCTCCTGCAGTGGGTTTACAACATCTTGGAAAAGAAAGCTGAGGCAGAGCGGATCGTTTTCGAAGATCCGGACCCGCAAATCGGTTTCATTCTGCTGCCAGATTTCAAATGGGACCAACAGCAGGTTTGTGAACATCAGGAGGAAGATTACGTGAATGAAAAGATTATTTAGCTAAATGCCAACACCGGGGTTATATCACAATAAAATAGTTATCGTTTTAATAACTATTATTTATAGGCAAATAACACGATTTTTCAGATATAAACTCTGAACCATGAACAATCTAAAAAAAAAAAAAAAGTCACTAATTGCACTAATATTTAGTTTGAATGTTGGTCACTTCAATTATGGTGCACAATGTGGCATCTATAATATGTCTGGAAACGGTTCAGCGTGCTCTAAGAACCACTCCTTTACAATCCGAATCCTGGAATATGCGTTTATCAGGGAAGAAAAACTAACATAGTTGTGATACTCTGGTCATTCAGTACATTCAGGTCGTCTGACTTTATTTTATTGCCTCATAACATTGCTGAGTCTAGACCTGAGCAACTGAAGCAACCCCAGATCATAATACTGCCTCCTGATGCACCCATCGGTCTGGAGTAGGGTCAATCTAGACTCAAGACCACATGCACTTTATCCATTGCTCCAAAGTCCAAAAATAAACTGAATCTTTATTGTTTTGATTAGTTTCACTAGCAGTTCATTTTCTTATTGCCAATCTTGTGAGCATGGAAATGATCTTACTTTCACTGTTAAACATAGCTCTCGACTATTTTTACAATGGAACTTCATCAAATATTTTCTTTCAGGTTTTAATAATACATCAGACAGTTCTTAACCCAGTTCTTGTAATTTTTAATCTTTGCTTGATGTAGGTCAGTAATGTTAACCTCTTGAAATACTGACTTTGTGTTTTTTGGCCAGGCAGGGAAATGTTTTGGCGTAAAGGTGACGAGACAAGGAAGAGTGATTAAAAGATTAAAGACAAAGACATTTATTTGGTGAAATTGAAGAAATGTAATACAGTGGAACCATGGATTGCGAGCATAAATTTGCTCCGGAAGCATGCTTGTATATCAAAACACATGTATATCAAAGTGAATTCCCCCCAAAATAAATAATGAAAACCCAGATTATTCATTCCACAACCAAAAAATAAATTTCCCCAAATAATTGACACAAAATATTAAGTTAAAATAAAACAAATAACCTGCAGTTTATCTTTGAAAAAAGTAAAAAATAAATCCGAACAGTTTGTTTGTTTGTGTGTGTGTGTGTATGAAGCTCGAGTAAGATGAGAGGAGGGATGACTCCCTCCTCTCGTCTTACACAGTAGCCCTACCTCCCCTCTTATTTGAGAGGAGGAAGGGCTCTTGTGGGACAACTTTCATACACACACAACGGAAACACTGTTTTCAATCGGAAAACTTCTTTAACAAGCAACATCTCTAATGACATTCGAATGCGCGCACACACTAACGGAATCACTGCTGTAAAGTAAAAATAAAACAAACTCGGCGTCAACTAGGGCTGAAACGATTCCTCGAGTAAAAGGAGTAATTTGATTACAAAAAATGATCGAGGCAACATCTTCTGCCTCAAAGCCTCGTTTAATTAATATTAAAAGCTTGCGTTATGTTCTTGCGGAATTATTTGTGTACAGCGCGCTTTTGACAAAGTGCGCTTCCGGATGCAAGCTGCCAGTAAACACCAATGAAGAAGAAGCGCTTACATCACCCACTAAGCGGAAGGAGACGCTAACAGCTGTGTATTGATTTGATGGCGCATTCTGTTGTGGGCTGCAAAATGGAAGGGAGCGATAAAATTATCAGCGAGCCAAGAGAAGAAGAAAGCAGCAAGAGAAAACGACAGAAATTGTCAGTAAAGGCTTATGTTATGACTGAGATGTAGAGTTTGAAACTTTTAATTCTGAAAGTTTAGTTGCACACCTAAGTGTTTTTGTATAATTATTTATTTCAATGTGTGCCTTAGTTTTTTTGATCCTTAAAGTCATTTGAAATACCTTTTTTTTTTTTTTTTTTTTTTTTTTTTTTCATCCGAGAAAATGCTTTAAAATAAGAATGTATGGCACTGTACTGCCCTTAATTCATCTCAGGCAACTTTAATACCTCTATCTCACCTACGTGGTTTCGCGCGGTGGCCAGAAGTACCATGCATCATGATTCACCGCGAGTTTTGGCGCTGCAATTGCGTTTCCATTTTTACGCGCGAAAAATTAAACATGTTTAAGCCGCCTTAAAAACATGCTTAAACATGTTTAATTTTTTTGCTGGACCTTGCAGAACTTCTCGGAACATCGGTGGGCCATCGCGGCGGCTCACGGTGCCTAACACCGCATCTCACTGTGAGTCAAACCGCATAGGTGAGATAGGGGTATAAGCTATTCATTGTATTGTGAATAATGACTGTTTATTTCTAATAAAATGCTGTATGCATTTAAAAAATAAAAGTAGATTTTTCTAAAAAGAAAACCAGTTAATCTTTGTTTCTCTTTATATATTTTACATTGCTGTTTAATTAAGCAAAAGTACATTTTATCCGATTAATCGATAAAATTTTTAGTAGAATACTCGATTACTAAAATATTTGATAGCTACAGCCCTAGTCAAAACAAGAAGTGCGTGCTTACATGATACTCGATGATAATTGGTACTCGTTTAAGAGGGAAAAATTTATTATAAAAACTTTTGCCCATCTTGTGGAACGCTCGCAAAACGGGTTACTCGCAGTCCGAAGTCCCACTGTAGAATGTAAATGTAAAGTCTCAATCGTAAAGCTTTGTTTCCTCCATTTCAGCTCGACAACTTGTACCTGATTGCCATCGTACATCCAAGAGATGTAAAGAGTTTGCGAGATCTCACAGATGATCATCTTCCTTTGCTGAGAAACATCAAAAACAAAGGGCTGGTAAGTTTGAAAGAGCTAATGAAGATAACAGATTTTGCAGTTGGTGTTAGAGCATAACAAACTCCCCCACCCCACATTCCCTTATAGGACATCATCCTGCAGCGCTACGGCATCCCAGCATCTAAACTCAGAGTGATGCTGCACTACCAGCCGTCCTACTACCACCTACACGTGCACTTCATTTCGGTGGAATACGAAGCGCCGGGGTGTGGCGTTGAGAGAGCGCACCTGCTCAGTGACGTCATCCAGAACCTGCAGGACCAACCCGAGTACTACCGCAAACGCACACTGACCTTCCCCATACGGGCCGACGACGCACTTCTGAAACGCTTCCAGGAGGCAGGGAGGGTCTAGACGACTCCATTTTTTTTTTTTTACATTGTGCGTGTCTTATTATAAACCTGACAGTCTTCTTTAAAGTGATTTCTCAATTTTGTATTTTTTCACATGTACTGTATGTAATTTTTTTTTAGTTTTTTTTTTAACTAAAATGTTCTTAAACTTGAACTCTGCTGTGCTCAGAGACATCAATCACATTGATGAATGTACAGTTATCAATATATATATATTTTTTTTTTTTGACCAAAATACATCACTCAGCCATATCTTAAATATCTTTTGTACTGTTGATTCATAGTTTATCAATCTTTCGGCACAGTGTCCCTGTTGGCGTGCTGTAAACTTTCATTTTGTTACCGAGTCAAATGGTTCCTTTGTCAAAGTTAAGGCATGGTTTAAAAAGGTTTAGTTCTATCTTGTCACACACTTTTAAGAACTGATTTTTTTTTTTTTTTTTTTCTGTAATGAGATCATTGTGTGCGGGTTTTAGCTCTATCTGTGTTTCTGTAAGTGTGTATGCAACATTATTGCAAATACATTGTGCTTATTTTTCTGATGAGTTAATAAAAAAGTTCAGCTGCATGATAACCGTTTCTCTTTTACATTAAGCAATCAGTTTGTTAAATCAATGCAACCTTTTTCTGGTTTGAAAGGGCAAGTGTTTTCGTGGAATTTTGTATTTGTGAACAACAATGGACGTTATTTATCAGGGATTAGTTTATCCTGATAAAATCCTTTGAAGGACAATGAGATTATTATCTAATATTTGCTTCTAATCCGCTTCAACAACGCTGTTACTTAATGTCCGCTTAGGATAATAAAGATTTTGACACAAGGTCAAGTCCACCGCCAAAAAAAAGAGGTTCTGTCATACAAAATTTTGATTAATAGTAAGTTATAATTTTTAAAGAAATATTTTTTTTATTTCCAAACCTTTGGGTGCATTGGCTCATGTAATTACTAGCACATCCAGACAAGGACAAATTTAAGGAGGGGAAAAAAAAAAATCAACATTAATGAAATTCTGATAAGGTGTTCAGCCTAGGGGTGCTTGATTAAAGTGAAAATTATATTCAGAATATTTGGCCAATACAAAGATAACGATTATTTGCTGATTACAGAAACGTCTTGCATTTACTGAACTTTATTTAGTAAAAGTTTAACAACTTCAAATGAATATACATTTAAACACAATTGGAAAAAGTAAAGAATATTTGACTTGTAAATTAAATAAAGCTTGAAGCAAGGAACTTTTTATTAAATTAGTATTAAATGAAAAAATGATGTTCAAATGTTCAATATTTAGATAAAATCTTAAACTAGTCAGTACTTAAGTTGACATGAGGATGCATTTCCACTTTTTATATAGTGAACAAGGATAGTGTGAATAATTATTTTTTTTTACTATTTTTTACCATGTACTATTGTAAATGGTAAAAAAAAGTTACTAATTGTCACTCCTACTGGGAAAAAATATGTTATGAGCAGAGTATTTATATATTATGAGGGGCGTTCATGTAAAAATTTGACAATTTGTCATACCAAAATTGTAAATGAAAATAAATATTGATTGATCGAACAGCCCTAGTTCCACCTCTCCAAGCTGCTGAAACAGTGATTCGTAGGAACTAATTCATCACAAACCTGTCATGATTTTGGCATTGTCTTTTTGTCAATGATGGTAGTAAATGTATAGATTAACTTATAGCATATGACTGAATGATTTTCATCCTTATCAACACATTCAACACTTTGTGGCGCTGTGGATTAGGGGCGGAGTCATCCTGGGGTGTATTGGGGTGCAGACAATAACGGCTAGTGTGATTGAAGCGTTGCTTTGTGAGGTTTTAGGCCCCTCATGGGTAAATGTCCCAGCACCAGAGGGGCTCTTTGGGGGGATTTTTTCCCCCATCAGAGTCCTTTGTGGTAAAAGAAAAGTGAGTCCAAGAAGCTATACCTTAAAAAAAAAGACAAATCAGATTTCAGCCATATCGAGGTGCCTTAATGGTCACAGCTGTGTTCTTTGCTTATGTACATGTGTAAAATGTTTTGATCAACTTGTCTTTAGCATGTGCCTGGGATTAGGGCATTTCAATGCGGATTACTTTTTTTCGTGGCACCCTGATGGTGTTTTGTTAGACGGAGAAGTGGAAGTACAAAAGTTTCAACCTGCCTGTTGCATTTTTCTAAACGATTTTTAAAAAAGGTGACATAGTCCATTAACAGTGCTTCAGTAGATCTGTGGCTAACCTCTGCAACTGGAGGTAAGTTACTTTTGTAGAACTACTTTTATATATAATACTTTTATCATTTTGGTAAATTCTTCTACTGTAGGATTTGTATGTCACTAATTGTACTAGTTGCTGATGCTAAGTGAATTATCAGATCTCAGCAATGGATCACATTGCAATGAGAGTTATATTTGATTAAGGCATTAATGTTGGTAGAAAAACATAATGACCTTTAAGACATGCTGTCGGAGAAAGATGAAGAGCAGCTCATAACAACACTTGCTTTTAATAATAATGTGTTACATAACATCTGTTACTGAATACAGTAAATATAGAACTAGTAAATCATGTTTCTACATTATTTTATCTATATCAACATTATCATGTCCCTTTTTCCATGTTGATAAAGGAATGTTGCAGTTCATCCGTAAGGAGGTTCATGATCATGTAGCAGAACGCAGGATTCGACGGACGCGGCTCGTGAGCAAAGACGGCCACTGTAACATTGAATTTGGCAATGTTGCTTATCATAGCCATTTTGCTTACCTGATGGACTTCTGGACCACCTTCGTTGAGATCCGATGGCGTTTTGTTATACTTTTTTTTGTCGCCGCTTTCACTGGGAGCTGGTTCGTCTTCGGGCTGCTGTGGTACTTCATTGCAAAAAGCAACGGGGACCTGGAGGGAGAGAATGTTCCTGATGGTCATTTTAAGTGTATTGACAACATAAACAGTCTCACGAGTGCCTTTCTTTATTCCTTAGAGACACAGACGACCATTGGATATGGTGGACGAGCTTTGACAGGTCATTGTGCCGAAACAGTGGCCCTTCTTGTCATCCAGTCTCTACTGGGAGCCATAATAAACTGCTTCATGTGCGGCTTGATCCTGGCCAAAATCTCCCTCCCGAAAAATCGTGCCAAGACTGTTACCTTTAGTGACACGGCTGTGATCTGTTTGAAAAATGAAAGCCTGTGCTTGCAGATCAGAGTCGCCAACCTTCGCAAAACACTGCTCATTGGAAGTCATATTTACGGCAAGCTCTTGAAAACCAGTTTCACTCCAAATGGAGAACCCATCATCCTGGACCAGGTCAACGTAGACTTCCTGGTAGATGCTGGCAAGGACAACCTCTTCTTCGTTTGTCCGCTGACGCTGTACCATGTCATTGACAGTTCAAGTCCTTTTTCAGAGATGACTGCAGATACACTTCAGCAGCAGGACATTGAGCTGGTGGTATTCTTGGAGGGAATGGCTGAATCCACAAGTTCGTCATGCCAGGTTCGCACATCCTACATCCCACGTGAGATCCAATGGGGCTACTGCTTTCTGCCCATTATCTCCCGAACCAAAGGGGGCAAATACCGGGTCGACTTCTCTAATTTCTCCAAAACCATTCAAGTGGCCACGCCTCAGTGCCCCAGCTGCTATCTAAATGAACCAAACAAAGATTTTGTACGTTGTCAGCATGGACAGCAAGGCATCGACAACCCTGGGTTTGAGGTAGTTACTACTGAAGATTTGGGGGACAGTGCGCAAAAGTGATGTAGATGGCTGGAGAACCTGGATAACCCCTTGTCCTGCACATTTTACTATCTTCCCAGCTCTAAGTTTAGTTGAGCTGAGCTGATTGTGTAAGGGCAGGGGAACATATTCTTAACAGGTCCTTCTCCAGGAGCAGGGTTGGAAACTTGAAAAGAAGGAGGGAAGAAAGAGCTGCTTTGATACAATAGAAATAAAATAATTAATAGACATCACTGTTTAGGATCAATCTGACTAATCATTAGCAATTTATCACTATACAATAGTTGTTTTAAGTATACAAAAGAGAGTTCTTCAGGGTTCTGCATTGGGTCCTTTTCTGTTTTCAGTAGGCAAGCAATCAAATATAGATGTATTATCAATTTGGGGCAGGAGTAGCTTAGTGATTAAGGCTTTTTACTACTGATCGGAAGGTCCCACATTTAAAGCCCACCACCACATTGCTATTTGGCCCATAAGCAAGGTCCTTAACCTTCAGCTGCTCTGATATATAATGAGATGAAAAATTGAAGTTGCTCTGGATAAGCCCCACCCCTAAGTTATTTTCTTGAAATATTTTCTTGGATTTAAGTGTTTAGGTTTTTTTGCTCTTTATCAAGCAACTAACGTTTACTCATTGTAATTTGATCAACTATACATGAACATAAACACTTCTTCACTGTAAGAACTGTTGAAGGCTACTAGGATTGTAGTCTGTCATGGTTTCCTCATGTCACATTATGAGTATTTGTTATTAACATTCTCTTTAATTTCTAGCTTCAGCTTTTAAAAATCACTTTGGCTAATTGCTAACATCAACTTTAATTATACACATGCTTAATAAACAATAAAATGTATTGAAATGAGTTGGAGGTGAGTTAGAGAAAGTGGATGGTGTGAGTACTATGCCTTACTTACTAAGATTAACAATGACGGCCAAAGAAAAGAGAAAGGTTATTATTTTGCTTGGGCCAACCATGGGAGACACACAGTTAGCTATATGCAGCATACTGTATGCCCAGCCAAAATTGTGGTGAAGCATAAGGAAATAACACCTTTGCATGTACATGTTGCAAAGGATACTACAGCCTATGTGTAAAGTTAATTTCTGTCTGTTGGTCAAAGTTTTTTGTAAGTCAGCCCTAGAGACTACAGGGAAAGTCTTCTCCTACGTGATCATTACTGATTGCAAAAATGCCTCCAAATAGAAATGTTAAACTGGAAAATATTTTGTTTTGATTAATAATAAATACCTGGGATATAAACCTGATTTCAATATTCTTTTCGTTGAGCTGGTTGTACAAGAATTTTTTTTTTTTTAACTTAGTGTAAAATGTGAAATAAACAGGCATTCATTCCAAAGTAATTTTGCAAAAAGTTGTTATCTTTATTGTGAATGTACAGGATTTTTTTCAAGCTTTAAAATATTTAGATATAGATGTGTGTGTGAAATTCCATTTCCTGGAAATCCAACCACAGATCTTTCCAAATAGCTAGAAAAGGGAGCAGCTCAGATTGTCCGTTTGGCGGCATCTAAGCAGCTTAAAAAACGTCTCCATTTTATGAGCATCCTTTTTGAAGCAGGATAACACGGTGTAGTCCCTCAGCACATGCTCCACCATGGCAGGAGCGACAACATGGCGGGTCATACTCTCGTTATTATCCAGCTCTAGACTTCCTTCATCCAGTATCTGTGCACAAAAGCAAAACAGTTACAGAATGCAGAAATTCAGGTGTTTTGATTACATTTGGTTAAAGGGTGCTTAGGAACATCAGGGAAAACATCCCCAGAATTCTTGATCCCCCAAATTTACCTTACTCATGAGGACGAGAACTCCCTGCTTAAGGTTCATCAGCTTGTTTGACATCCAGCTGGTCTTGCTGAGCAGAGAGCTCGGGGCGTTGTCGTAACTTTCGAGAGAGTCCTGCAGGTCAGCCAGGGGATCGATCCAGAACTGAACCAGAATCAAGATCGAGTGGAGGAGCCATTTGTCCTGCAACAAGGTTTAATCAGGTTTTAAAGTCCCTTAAAATATTGTTAATGCTGTCTGATTAATACAAACGTCTCTCATAGATGGGTTCTTGTGGAACTTACTGAGATTTGTTGAATTTCGATTTTGGATGTAGGGACACGCACAAGATTGGATGTGCAAGAGTTGCCTGAATGGCCTTGATGAACGGATATCGATAAAGGGATGTACATCTCCTCCTGTAAGTGAGTAAGTTGTTGATACTTGATGCACATTTAGCAACGTCAGAGTAAAATGTGAGCAAAATTCTAAGCAGGAGAGTTAAGAGGTTTTACCTACTCAATATATTGAAGGTTCTGTTTCCCCAAATTTTAACACATCTCTACAACTCAGACCTTAATCGTTTCCTGAGGGTGAATAAATGAATTTGAAATAAACATGGCAGGATGCTTTGCAGGCACCCAGTGTACTCTCATGGTAATGTATGTGAAAAAAAAACTCTGAGTCCTGAGGGTCCTATAAAATTCCCAAATGTCAAATGCACACATTTAAAGATAACCATTTTTGCAAGGGTTCTCCACAGGGTACTTTGAATATTCTATTTGGACTTCGATTTAATTGAAAATGCTCAGTTCTGAGGTTACTACACAAGAATCATTAATGGATTTTGCATTTAAAGATTTGAAGAACCTTTCACAGACATTTGAATAAAAAAAAAAAGGGGGGGGGGGAAATCAGTAATTATGAAGAAATGAAGATGCTCTGCCCACACAGAGCTCCTTTACATCCTAGATCTCAGTTGAACCTCTGGTGTATTTACTCACAAACATTGTCCTGGCCTCATCTGAGATGCGGTAGATGAGCTCAGCGTGCTGGACGGCTCGATCCAGAAGTTTCTCCACAGAAATTGAACATCTTCCTCCTGTAAGATCGCGATCTGAGCAGTCCAGAGACGAACCCAGTAATCTGTTTACAGAACAGAACAAGATCCCCATCCAAACCTGAAAAACTGCAGGACAAAGCCAGAAATATGATTTAGCCAATTAAACATCAATCGATGTATCAATGTTATATAAACATATTTATTTAGATCTCTGTCTAAAACTTCTCAATTAGAGTAATATTCTCTATAGAGTACTGCTCTATTTCACAGTAGTGGAAGAGTAGAGTAAAGAGAAAAGTATAGTATAGTATAGTATAGTATAGTATAGTATAGTATAGTATAGTATAGTATAGTATAGTACAGTAAAATAGATACCTCTGCTCTTTATCATGATTGTAGAGTGTAAGAAGAGTTTTTTCAGAATTCGCCACTGTACCTGTGCCTGTGCCTTCATGCAGGACCGTCACCTTTTATACACTGTCTCCTTAATGCATAAACGCAAAAGGTTTTTAAATTCTTACGTACGTGGTAAGGTGATAGTTTGGGTCGTGGATCAGTTGGGTTGATGATTTTATGCAGCATCTCTGACAGAAGGACTCCTGGAACATTGTGCAAGCTGGGATCCCCCCAAAAATAAGTAAATAAAATATAAAAAATATATATATAAATAAGATAAAATGAGGGATTTTGTGCAGGTTAGCAAATGTAAAGATTAAATCAGCATATAAATACTGACTGAATAAACTGGCAAGGAAGGGTGTTATGGGCCATGTTTCATAACAGGGAAATTGTCTTAAAAAATAAGAATAATGAGATTTTATGTTTGCACTTCTGTTATAGATTCTAACTTTTATACTAGGCTTTTATTGTGATATAAAATCAGTTAATGGGCTGGTCCCCTGAGCAAATAAAAGCTATAATGAAGCCTAGGTTTTGGACCAGAAACATTGAAAGTTTTTTTTTTTTTTTTTTATGGTTGGTGAAAAAAACAACTGTGACACAATCAAAGTATGACATCACAATATGCATGACCTCATTACCATACATACCAGTAAGGTAACAAGCGACGGCAGTCAGTAGTAACATGTGGGACTGGGAAACGCATCGGCTGCTGGTCATCTCAGAGACACCGATTATAAAAGACTGATTATAACTGGGATCTGTGTTATTTAATGTAATATTTAATGTTTAATTACTATAGTGCACAATAAGAGAAAGAAACGGTAACTTATGCTATACTTGTTGTTTAAGTGCAGTTTTCATGTATCCACAAAAAATCCATCATTAAGATGATGGCATGTACTGTACAGTATTACAATACATGCTCAAACACTGCTTAAACAGCTCATGGAATAGTACAGTATCTCACAAAAGTACAATCCTCACATTTCAGCAACCACTTCATTATATGTTCTCATGGGACAATACTGTATATGAAAGTTGGATATACTGGATATAAAGTTGGAGTAGTCAATGTGCAGCTTGTATAGCAGTACAGATTTACTGTCCTCTAACAATAACTCAACATGCAGACTTTATTGCCTAAATAACTGTACACCCTAAGAGTACTGTACACCCTGAGTGAACATGTCCTCCTGGACCTGGAATTCCCCAGAGCTGCACATGTTGTTGCTGGGATCCTCTTCCACTCCTCCAT
>JAQQZT010000009.1:3256214-3266347 GCA_030068275.1 Clarias platycephalus | reverse complement strand
AGTGAACATGTCCTCCTGGACCTGGAATTCCCCAGAGCTGCACATGTTGTTGCTGGGATCCTCTTCCACTCCTCCATAATGATATCACAGAGCTCCTGGATGTTAGACACATGGCCCTTCGCCACCTTCCGCTTGTGGACGTCCCACAGGTGCTCAATAGGGTTCAGGTCTGGAGACACACTCGGCCACAGACAAACACAGGAACATGATGAATAGGACACGTGATTTGAAAGATGTATAGCTGTTATTACTTTTGACAATAATGGCTGTATGTTGAGTTATTTTCAGAGGACAGTAAATCTATACTGTTATACAAGCTTCACATTGACTATGCTAAAATATATCCAAGTTTTATTTCTATAGTATTGTCCTTTGAGAAGATATACTGAAATGTTTGCTGAAATTAGAGGGGTGTACTCACTTTTGAGTTACTGTTGTGTTAAACTCATTTAAATTGTATTTTGTTGTTAACATTTGTTCACATTTCATCAGAAGTAGTGATGTATTTATTTCTTTGTGGTTTTTCATTTAAGGTTATCGACCACATTAGTTGAATCTACTTTAAACGATTGTTGTGTAACCAGCCAAGCTGCCAAATACAAGAATTAAAAAAGTGATGCCGGAGTTGATCAACTCCTGAATGCAGACATTTGCAGACAAATCTCCCCAGATCCTCCTGGGATGATGAAAAATCTTCAGTTTATATCACACAGATATTAAATATTTTTGTATCTCATCAGAGATACAAAAAGCAAAACTTTACAGCATGGATGGAGGACTTTCAGTGTTACACTGTCGCATCGTTATGTTATTTTAATCATTCTGTAAAGTGCTAATTCATTTGAACAACTCTCACTATGGACAATTATAACAAGAAATTGTACTTTTCACTACACTTGCTACACTTCGATATAAAGTTCAAGCCGTGGTGGATGAAGTGTGTCTGAATGTGATCTTGAGATGACATCGGCGCTATGTTTCTTATTCATGCTGTGTCGTTACAGCTGGCTTTCCACCGGACAGTTGAACAGAGGAGTGTGTAGGTGACTTAAGAGATCAGGTTTCGCTTTTAGTCTGACCTTTGGGTTTCATTTGTCTTCTGACGTAAGTAAGGATTTACACTGAAATATTCAAATCAGAAGATCCACAAGTTACATAATATCTGACTCGCCTGCGCATAGAATGAATTTAAGCAATGACAAAAAAAAAAAGAACATTTCTCATAGAAGATACTGTGTGTTAAATACAGCCGTGTTAGAGCTACATCTTTCTTTGTCCTCTTCTATAATCCAGACTTTGTTCTTTTATCTTTCTGTCCTACAGTATACTTACTTTACTTCAAACATTCATTTTCATTAATCCATCATTGCATTACTCTCTCTCTCTCTCTCTCTCTCTCTCTCTCTCTCTGTATCTCTCTTTCTTTATTTGCAAGAAGAAAAAACAAAAATGAAAACTAATCTGTCCAGAAGACTTTTCTGTGGAAACTTTGTAAAGCACCATAACTGTTATAAAGCACTGACACCTGAGACTCTTTTCAGAAATAAATGCATGAATAAATCTTATATATATTATGTGGAGCATAATATATAAATGGGCTGTTACCATAGAAACAACATGTCAAAATGAGTACATTAATATGAACCTATAATTATGGCTACAATTGGAAGTACTGTGTGTGAATTAAACTATACTGTGGTTTTAGCTAATTAACGTGACACCACCAAGATGCCACTGTTGAGCCCTTGATCAAGGCCCTTAACCCTATCTCCTCCAGGGGGTGCTGTGTCCTTGTTGACCCTGTGCTCTGACCCCTGTTTCCTAACTGACATATGTGAAAAATATAATTTCACTGTCTGTAAGCTACATGTGAACTGAATCTTAGTTTTAATGAAAGCGAGTTGGTAAAGGTACATTTTAAATAACTCTCTCTTCGCAGCCTCTCACTCGTAATAAAAGCGCTTCTGCGTTGTACACAGTTCGGCTGCTTCACTTCATTTTTTAGACAGACGAGATAATGTAACTGAGGGTAAATCATGTCTGATCTGGGTAGCTCTGGTCAAGTAAAGCATGCAATGACCATGCCAGTGCAGATTTATAAGTTTGAAATGAATATATATAAAGAAACACTTAAGCACTACAAACACCATAATACACAATAAGGCTGCAATTACAATTAAAAGCAAAAACAAGCCACTGTTTCAGAAAAACACAGTGGAATTCTGCAGAATTTTTAATTATTTCAGCCTCAGAATGTAACTGTATAAATGTGCTTAAAATATTGAGAGATCTTCGAATGAAACAAGAAAAACAGCTCTACAGAATAAAATCAACTATGAATGAAAAGACTGCTTTCCAAAAGTAAGTCAGATTGAGCTTAAACCGAAAACATGCACCGTTTCTATATGCAGAGTTTAAATATTCCTCAATCATACAGGGAGCCAGTACTTTCGAAGCTGGCTGTGCTGGATACTACAAAATCCTCACTATCAATTAGCATCGTTCCTCCTCAGTGACGCCCACAGACACTAGATGGCAGTAAAGGTCCAGCGTTTTAGTGTATAACTGATATCAGTTGAGTCTTTATTGTGATGGCGACATCAGCTGATTCTCTCGTCTGTCCTCAGGGTGTTACAATCAGAATCACACACACTCCGTAAGAGATGTGGATTTGGATATCTAACCTTTGTCCTGTGAATAGCTGAATCTTAAATAAAAACTTACAGTAAATGTAATGTAACCATGTCATACATTGTCAACATGTCAATCATACATTTTTTTAACTTAACTCTTAAAGATTCTTAAAGAATTTTGAATCTCCCTCTGAGCTCATTTTGCATGAATTTGCATGAGTTATATCCAGGTTCATCAGTTTATCCATTATTTATTAAGAATGTTTACAGTGATAAGGATGCTGATAACTCCCACAGAGATCAGATAATAAAATGGTAGATTTTGCATGAAGATGGTGGAAGGGAGTGGTGCCTGAAAATAAAATGACATCACAGCACACAAACCAGGACATTCAAAGACATTTCAACTATGAACATCACGCCACAATGTTTCAGTTAATTAACAAACAAATCATATTATTTGACCCTGAGTGCTTTACACATCTACCACCAGCACATAGGAAAAGGAGTGACATACAGCATGCACGACCAAGACCCTGAAAAAACATAAAGGTAAAAACCCTCTCACACACTTCACAGTAATTGGAATTTGAAAAAGGCATGCACCTGTGCATTTACTTGCTGATTGCCTAACTTTGAGCTGCCGTATCTACGAAACACCACACGCTACAGTGTATATTGCGCTATGGATGTCCTGAATTTAGTGGCTGGGAATAAATCCTGGTCCTTCCACAATGCAGGTGGGAATCTTACCATTTAGACACCAAAGCCAAGGATATTAGTGAATATTAGAGTAAGCATCAAATGGACATCATTTCCACATCTAATCAGTCAAGATTTATTTCTCTCCCTTAAGACCTACACCATGTCTGAAATCACTCTTTATTTGTCATTTAGACTATTCTATACAAAGCAGTCTACGTATATACACAGTATAAAAAGTACCAGCAGTTGTAACAGGAACCGATTCGATTTTATTTTCATTTAATTTTATTATTAATTCTTTGATTTTACATTAAGCTAAACGTTTTTTTATATTTCTAATTTGTAAAAAAAAAAAAAAATCTCTTATTTCACACTTTATATTCTTATTGAAAACTCAAATTTTTCTTATTTTTTACTTTTAGGTCATCAGCAGTCGTATAAGCATTTTACTTCATCCTCTATAATACTGTGTATGTGACTAATAAAATTTTCATTTGATTTGATTTTAATTTGTATATCAGTATATGCCTATGAATATAAAACTAAATACATCACTTCAGTTGGTCTGTGCTTTGGGATTTGCTTTATTCTACTCTACTCTAAATGTTGATTTTCTTCCAACGTTTGTGAACCACAGGTTCCACTCTACACTACTCGACTTACAAGTCTACTTTCATTTTGTCAAGCTGAGCAAAAAGTCATTTCATTTGCGACCCAAATCTAATTCAATTCAATGTCAGATCACTTAAGTCTACAACACTGCTAGTAGATTTTCTATCTTCTATATATGTATAAAAGCGTCTGCTCTGGTATCTATTCTTATGAATACGCTTCAAGCCGAACGAAATTGCGGTGAATTGTGGCAATTAAATAGTGAACTGTGTGTATTAAATAGTGTGTAAGCACTCTAGATTTACAGTGCACTCTGGCTGATATCTTCAGGACACACTCTGGTCTGTAGAAATCACGGGATGTCTAGACAGCTGAAAAATAAACTTACTGATTTACACCATGTGGACTCAATAATACTGTCTGGAAAAAATAATCAATAGCTAGATGAGTAAGAAATAAAATATGAGAATAAACCACCTGGAAGCATGCTATTACAGAAAAATAATCAATTAACATGAGTGTAAACAGTTACCATCTGTGATCTGCAGCTGTACAATATGTCCTGATCAATCAGAATCAAGCGCTGGGGTAAATATAATGTAATGTACAGGACAAACACGGGGTCTTTGGAATATTATTATTTGCTGAAATGAAATATTCGTCTAGAAGGAACAAGTAACATAAAGTGCAGCGAGACATGATTTAATGAAACAAAGCAGCTCTAAATGCCAGCTTCGCCTCTGAACCGTGGAAGCCTGATTATTGTCCTCCCACACGCTCTTGCTTGGAAGAATTCCCAGTTTCTGATGACTCTTTGTTTCCCCCCTCCGCCCCGACAGCGCGACGTCGCCTTCAATCATCTGGGCTTTTCTGCCTCTCTCAGCACATGCCTCTTTTATCAGTGACAGCTCGATCCTGCCTGAATGCAGCTCACCACACCTCCTCTGCCCCGAAAATAACAAGAAGATGAGAAAGTACAGCAAAGTTTATTTGTGACTCAGAACTGAGAGCGAGAGACAAACTCTGTCTTTCATGATTCATAAACCTGATTGAGTAAACAGTCATTATATAGAGGTGATGTAATATCCAGGCCAGGTGTGTGGTGGCGTATACGACTCTGTATGCGCATCAGAAGTGTGTGTAATAAAGTCCTTCAGGTGGATCCTTCCATCACTTCCGACAGCTGCACTATACCTCACCGCCAACGCGCCACGCTGAGTCTAAACAGAATCTACACAAAGACATAAACACTACTACAGCTGTGTGTGTGTGCAGAAAGGACACATTTTGCAAGAGAAGTCTCAAAACAACAGCTTGACAAGTAATTGATGTTAGAGAAATGTTAGATTAGATAAAAGCTATTTATACCACATTTATACTTGAAACGTTGTGGACTTCTCAGTTCTGATTGGTCAGTACATGAGTGCATAGTTCTTTTTGTCTTATTAACCTCAAACAAGGCTGGTAGTGAAGAAGAACAGAAACTATGTAGTTTTGTGAATGGAACTTTATAAATTGATAAAGTGCTTGATGTGTCATTTGGTAATAAATAAAACATTTAATCATTGTAATATAGGCTGTGGTATACAGTGAATGATTATAATAACAATAAAAAAGCAACTTCTACACAAGACCAATGCATATTTATTATACAGTACATCAAGATTCTATTCTTCTTATCCAGAATCATTCACCTTGAAGGAACAGGGCACATAAAACACAATCACACACAATTTAATTAATGGAAGAAGTTCAAAATGTCACCATCCTCTCTGAACCACAGAGGTCACACATTATCGTTGCAGTCTTAAAGGGCCCAAAATCCATAAATGATCTGAACTAAAGTTAACCTTATTACTGTTTGTACTTTCCTGGATTTATTTCTGCATCCTTTGTCTTATAGGAGGTCAGAAACGGTGTGCACTTCCTGTCTTCCACTCTTACAGCTCGGCATAGGAAAGACGTATTCTTGGGTAAGAATTAATCTCCTCTGCCTTCACAGAGTCACATGGACTCATTAGTGTATGACGCGCAATATCTCTGCACATCAATGCAACACAGCTGATGATCTGAAAGCCTGCATGTTCTCCATGCACTGCTTTGAATTTATGTCCGTCCTGAGATTATCGACAGATTCCAAGAGCAAACGGCGTATCTCTCAGATCGACACGCCAACCTCCGAGCGTCAGGAAATCAAAACATTCCTATGAAGACGTCTCTTTAACGAGATGTCTGCTAGAGAGGTGTGTGATGTCAAGGAGAGAGTCTGCCATCGCATTGTGCCTCGTCGATGTTGCTGAGAAAATTGTGGGCTTTCTGTGTGTCACAAGCTCCATATTTATAGAGTCAAGGGTTGATAATGACACTCAGTTTGTTTGACACGCTGTCAAAGCAGTGTATATTTAACCAGGACGTTGGTTCAGGGTGTAGGATTGGATAAACACATTGGGCCTCATTGATATGACCTGCCATGTACTAATTTAATGCATAAATCAATGCATACAAGGGTTTAGTCCAGAAAATTGGTATTCATGAACAAATCTGGTACATTTTAAATTCTGTCTCTGTCTCTCTCTTGCTAAACCCACTCAGTGCTGGGGGATGTTACTTTTTAAAGTAACTAATTACATTACAAAATTACTGTCTTTAGAAGGTAATCAGTTACATTATAGCGTTACTTTCTGATAAAAGTAACTAGTTCGAGTACTTTTCCATTGCAGAACATGAAAACTCCTTTGTGATTCCTCATGCATGTTGTTTTAGTCGAGACCTTTATAATTATTCCACCATCATCACTCAGCCAAGTTTGGCCCATAATCTGTTAACTACTAATACCCCTATCTCACCTACGCGGATTTGCGCGGTGGCCATAAGTACAATTCATCATGATTCACTGCGAGTTTTGCCGCTGTGATTAAGTCTCCATCTTTCCGCCCATCAGTCCTCGTATAGTCAAACCGCATAGGTGAGATAGGGGTATAACAGCAGGAATAACAGGGCGGGGGGGTATCGGGGGCGGGGCTTGTAGGTCCACATTCACACACACACACTCACTAAGGGATTGGGAATGATTGCTGTCTGGCTCACGGATTACATAAATTGTCTGAATAACGGATTACATTTTTGAAAAAGTAACTAAGTAACTGAGTACTTAAATGGTGAACCTAACGTGTTAGATTACTCGTAACATCAAAAAAGTAATCTAACGTACTTTGTCAAGCGTTACACCCAACACTGCTCAGGACTCAGGGATATCATAAACTCCTAATGAGCTAATGGTCTTGAATGCACGTGTGATCATTAGATCAGATCATCAGTAATAGATTCAAAGAGGACAAGGACCTTCAATCCTTTTTTAACTGTTCAACATTAAATCAATCTCTAAATCGACACCGATGGTGGATGAGTCTGGGTTTTATTGCACAACCCTGATGATCAGCTTGATCTCCTTTTGACTCGTGGAAACTGCTGTACTCGAGTGGGTTGATGTTTCTGCATCTCAGTGCAGCCTTCAGGAGGAACGTGGAGCGCTGCAGTGGTGGAGATCACAGCCACCGACTCGCCTCTTCCTGCTGCAGGATGGATATTGAAGTGTGTAGGAGGAAGAAGCTCAGCTTTGTTTATCCCTGGGCAGAGTAAAGTGAGGATTGCTTGACTTGCCTGTGCTTTCAGAAATGTGATTTTACACAACTAAAACATTCACCATTTTATCCTCATACATTTTATCCTAATTTTTGCTTTCGCTTTCTATAAAGTTATCCAGTGGAGAGGAAAACCAGGGTCAGGCATTTAGGCAGGAGATTCCTCATGATGAATATTGTCGTCTCCTCTCTTGCATATTACATTGAATCCACATAAAGATTTGTTTTTCAATATTCTGTATTCTTAGTGCTAATGCAAACAAGTCCTGTGTAATGGCAAAGTGTCCATGATGAGAATTCACAGCAGTGACAGTGTGAAGCCTTTATTCATGCTAACATTCACTGAAAAGCTTTCAGATGGTTGACTATACCTGTTTGTATCGAGCATTTTGATCCAGCTGATGAGTACTTTGGGTTCTCCAAAGATTGCATTGATGGTTCAACAACCTTTTATAAGGCCACACTGTGGTGAGAACCTGTTCAAAAATGTTCATAGTGTTTAAGAGTAGCCATATTGGTTGTTAAATGGAACATTCTGCTGGATCGCTGTTGGTTTTGAAAATGGGCACTTTGATGCTTGTAGACCAATTCATGGGTATTCGGCCTGGTGTTGAAGAAGTCAGTTAACCAGGCTGTTACATCATTTTGCAGTTCATTAATCTTCCAAACTGCTGCAACTATCTTCACTCAGTAGCTATAAACACTCGTTCTCTCCCGAGCCTGTCTTGTAATGATCATACATTAGTAAGAAAATCTCCCCGAACTGCCATTAAGCTAACTGTAAGGGCACAATTTTGTACTTTTTCTTCTTTAGTGCTCTGGTTAAGACAACATGGTTTAATCAGACACAGAGGAATATGATGGAGCGTTGCTGCTTCAGTCGAAAATGAGAGCGCAGCAGATGCCTCAGGGGTGATGGACCTGTTTCTGTGTGTCATTTTAGGGGAGATAAATGCCTCCTTTGTCCTCACATGGTGTCCGGGGTCCCTGATGAACGATCTCTGCTGCATCCATTTTTCATAACAGGAGAGTGCTGACAACAAGGACACTTGGAAAGTCCAGGCTGTGCACTTGGGCAACTTTTAAACCCAGAAGTCACATAAAAAAGCATGGATTACATCACTGAATGCTATTTCAGCTTCATTGTAATTGATTTGTATAATTTATAGTACTTACTCTATAGCAGATGTAAACACTCTTACCCTTAACAGCCTCTCATTGCTCCCTTTCTGGAAATTAATAAGACAATAAAATGCACTGTTTAAATATATATTTTCGAAAATCTTTTTAAGTTCAACTTAGTCAATGACATAAAACCTAAGAATTCATAGACATTAAATAATTCCCAAGACAAGCCTGGTGTATTTAATCTATAATCCAGCCATATGCTCGCAGCTCTCCTGATTCCGCTACGAGCTAAACCGCTGACCGTCTCAGTCATTAACCCTTGTGTAATCATTCCATATCGCGGGAGTGAGATCTATTAAACATGCTGGCGATCCAGATGGGTGTACAGATGGAGGATGGAAAGCTTGGGAGCAGCGACACCTTTTAATCCTGACATCATCATGCTTCAAATGCCTCGATTTGATTACACTTGCAGTGAAGATGTTCTGTGAAGGAGCCAAAGGGACTGAGGTTTCTAAGTGCTTGGTTCCTCTATGAATTTAAACGCGTGCTCGTGGGGAGTTTATTAGAGCAGATGGACATTTTTATGGGATGCTGAGTTGACTAGTTCACTAAGGAGCCTTTAAACCCTACACAGGCTGTTAAATATTTGAATCTAGAGAGCAGCAAATTTTAAAATAATGAGCCGCCAATGAGGTTAAAGAGACAGCCTTGTTCAACCATGCAGAGAGTGAGAGACATTTACGCGGATCTCAAGTGAAAATCCTGCGAACAAGGTTGCAATTTACTGGCATGATTTTGTGTTTAGGAACTCCTTAGATGCCTTCCCTCCCACCAGCTGCTTTTTACCGTCTGTTCTGTCTTTAGGGATTTCATTAACAGATAAAAGGGATATTGATCAGAGCCCATTATATTGCACTATAATGCTGAGCTTGAGTATTTCAAGTCCCTAAAAAAAGCTTGTCTGTTGCCTATTTTGGGACACCGTCATCTCAGCTCACTGTTGTGAGGTCGGTCTGATAGTCTAATTACTCACCTGCGTACAGTAAATTATTAGCGCAGGGCGTGTTCAGAGTTAGTATGAAAATTATATGCTATTTGATATATATGATATTTAATCATATATAAAGTAATTTATGTTTTATTAATGCACACTGGGTGGTGTTTGCAGAAAACAGAGATGTGTCTGACTCCGACTCAGATTGTGAATGTGAACACAGTTTTCTCAGCTCGAGGGTTAACAGTCTGAATGTTTAATGGAAGCAAAAGATGTCATGCTAAAATTTATATTTACAGCTAGGACAATTTGTGCAGTGATATATTTGGCAAAACAATACACTCTTATTCAATATTTATTTTAAAATCCCTATTATTATTATTATTATTATTATTATTATTATTATTATTATTATTA
>JAQQZT010000009.1:3201458-3211896 GCA_030068275.1 Clarias platycephalus | reverse complement strand
TGAGTTCTGTAAAAGACAGCGTTCTTCTCAACGTCCCACATCATCTCTTCAGGTTAATAACTAACAGATCATTTCCAAAGGAGCATCCAGAGAGAGAGCCACAGTGAAAGCGTTGTTTCTTTATTATGTGATCTAATTTGAGAGGAATAAAGCTGTAACCTGTTGGTTTGAGGTCGTCCCAGTGGGAGAAGTTTTAGTTGACAGGAACCTTGTGTTAATAACGCAACTATTTCGAGTTCTCGTCTGTTGGAGTTAAAACGATCAGACTTTGCTTAGTGAAAGCTGGGTGTTTTCTCCGCTCTGGCTTTCATTAATTCTCACATGTCAGATCTGTTTCAGCGAGCGACACGGAGGTGTGAAGAAAATGATGTTGTGGCGCCACTTCCAATGGATCTAATCCAGTTTCTGAGGAACAAAAGCAAACAATAGTCCTACAAGCAGTGAGTAATGGGTGAATCTGGGAAGGGGAGTGTAAATCACAGTTAAAATAAATACTAAAATAATGAACTTCTTTTGTGCTTTTAATAATAAACAAAAAAGTCGGCTACAAAGCCTGATTCATTAGCTGCCAAAGCTAAAAGGCTCAGTTTAAAGGTGTAAAAGCTCCAGGACAACAGCACACAGGGGATGTCCGGATCAGAACATGGTCGTTTGTCTCCTTTAGGAGGATTTTCACAAACAAGACAGTCTCCGGTCTAAGTGGAACAATGACTGACTCTCTACTGCCCCCTGCCTCCTGACCTACAGCCGCTTTAGGCTCTGTGTTTAAATAGAAGCAGTGGAGTCAGAGCTTTTCCAGCCTTCTTATTTCCATCTTAATACTCGGTACAAATGCAATAAAGCCAGGTTCGACTCTGTGAACAGGATTTACACGAACCGTCACAGTAATAGTATTCAATCTGCGCCTGTTAGAGCTCTAAACAGATCATGAGTTTGGAAAAGAGCCAGCTTATACACTCTAATCTCCTACATTTACAACATTCTTGATGTACTTAAGAAGAAAAAAAAAACTTAATCAGAAAGAAAAGTGGTTCAGAGAACAGAACCGCTATAGTCAAACTTCAGCATGACTATAATGAGGAATGCTGCTCAAGCAAAAGCTCAACTCCAAGCAGATTCAACTAACACTGCAGCTTGACTCCTGGCTGATGAACTTCCCAAACCGAAGCGCGACATTGCTAATAAACAGAGCCGGCAATCCTGATGGCTGAGCAATAACTGTCAATCACATGCCTGATGCTCTGTTTTAAACTGCACTGATGGTCCAGTTCAATGGCGTACTGTGTGTGTATCAGTGTGTGGTGACATTAGATCATTTGTGAATTAGTCTGACTCTGAATATCAAGAACAAATCTGTATTTATAATCCAAACACGGTGAGTTCCAGAACAAGGAGGAACAGGAGGTGGGTCTTCATCTGTAGATCACTGAAGTGTTTAATTCATTTGCATTGACAATGCTTTTTCACGTCTATTGTCTGATTTGTTTATAAGACAACACATCTGCGAGCTTGGACCTGCTTGAAGGCATCTTACTGAAATAATCAGATATTTATTATAAGCACATTAGATCTACTTATTGCAAGCTAAATTTAAAAGTCATTAGCAGATTCGAGGTTATTTTTTTAAATTTATAACTCTAGAATATATCTATAGACATGTTTAATGGGACGTGAGATACTGTACACTGCTGTTGCTATTCACAGCATTGCTCGAGTTATCTCGAGCTAGAATCTGAAGAAGATGAGGAAATGAAGAAGAAGAAGACTGGTCACAATAGCAAATGTGTGAGGTTTTAAATAAAGAAGTGCAGAACAGTAGGATGAAGTACAAGAGACGTGATGAAATGGAAAGCAAAATACAAAGCCAGTCAGTGCCTGAGAAATAGTGAAGGACAAAAATAACTTGACGTGAACACCACCAACCAACAACCACGACTTTCACCAGCGTCTCACACACACGGCCAATAAACTGCAAAAGGATGACAGATGCTACAGTCAACAAGGAGGACAGATAAAGCAAACTGAGGAACGTACACGGAGACTGTAAAGTCAAAGAGAGCAACAGACCAGGTATGACACTAATAAGTAACAACATGAGTGTGTGAGAGATACTGGAGCACAACGTCACCCGAGCTGCTCAACAAGAGCCACAGAAATCCTAAAAAGTGAGTGTGTTCACAGAAAAAGAGCTCTGAGCTCTAATAACCAGGAGCACACACAAAGCTGCCAGGAAGGAAACTTATTCTTGCTCTTATTCTTATTACTTATTCTTCAGTGGATGCTGGCGGTTCTTCTAGATCAGACTCAGCATCAATGTACTGATCTTGTGCTTTTTATAAGTGTTGTGCTCTTTGTATAATTCATCTTAAAGTTACACACTAAGGCAGCGTGTTCGCTTCTTCAACCTTGCACCACTGAAACCAAAGTGAGCACTCTGCTCAGAGGAACGAGTCCCTGGTGTATCACACACTTTCTTACCCACGCTTATTGGAATTAATAGAGATGTGGGGGGAAATACTTATGAGATACAGTTCTCAATTCATGTATCACCACACTGACTCCAAAATCATTTTATTTTTTAAAATTGATGCATGTTTGCAATTGAGGTGGTAATATGTTAAAATTCTTGTAAAATCCTACAGGGGGCACACTCGAAATGGTTTATACACACTGACCGGCAGCACAGCATCAGAAAGTCTGATTTCAAAATATAGATAAGATTTTCTCAAAAATAAGATTTTCTCTATTGAATCTGTATAGATATACCAGATGAGTGTGTGTGTGTGTGTGTGTCAAAGTGTGCATTTATGTTGTATTAGAAGGTGTGTGACCTTATCATGAGTGTGTTCAGGGAAAGGAGCATGCGTGTATGTGTGCTGGTGTGATGGATGAGTTTGGACAGACGAGTGCCAGTGCTGACACACGGCATTAGGATCAGCACAGTGGCGCACCGGAGCAGTGGCGATAACACACACTCTCTGGGCGCAGAGGGGCAGGGAGGCAGAGAGAGGAGGTCAGGGAGAAGAGCCAGAGGGACGAGGAGTCAGGACCAATAATCGTATCAAGCAAAGAAGGATTTATTCTGTTATTTTACTATTTAACTATTTATGTATGTATAAAGAGAGAGAGAGAGAGAGAGATGTAAAGTCAGTACTCAATATTAAGATCTTATTTAATTATATTTATGACTAATTATTATTATAACATCTTTAAAGCATGTTAATGAGGTCCAGGAGCGACATCCTGCTGTGCACATCTGTATTCTGTACTATAACTCAGAGACGCAGCTTATTCAGACGCTCTGCCCATCTGGATTAAAACTTTATTACTGGATTAAATAATCAATAATCTGTGGAGTGTGAGATCAGTGTATCCTTTAAACCTTGGGCACGTGTTCAGTACTGAACTGACCAAAACATCAGCATTATTATGTTGACTCTGATGATCTGCTCTTCCTAAACACACTTTATAACACACTCAGGACTGTTCGCTTGAACTCTTCTCGACTGTAATGATTTATAATCTCACTCAGAAGATACCGGGCTCTGCTCTGAGTCTGATTCCTCTCCAGGTTTCTTCCTCATGGCGTCTCACAGGGAGGCGTTTCCTCACCATCGAGGCCTCTGGCTTGTGCGGTCAGGGTCTGAATGGACACTTTGTGGTTGCCATGTCTATCGTTAATGCTCTTGGGAAAGGTGCTTCATGTGCTCAGGTGTATACAGTACTCTGACAAAACGCCCCTGTGTGAGTGACTCTTGATTTAGATCAAGACAATGAAATCCTTAGTTTGTTTTCACGGCTTTAAAACTCGTTAATGAGTGAGCAAAAAATATAGTTAGGTCGCAGCATTGAGAACATGTTTAGGCAATTTATCACAAGCCATGAGTTCTAGGGTGTAATGTGGGCTGTTTAATGCGAGGATGCTGGAGAAATGGGCCGTGTCTTTAAGCTGATGTTGGCACGGGGTAAAAGGGCATGGCCAATCATGCAAATGAGTTTTATAAACGCACCAGGATAATATCAGCAAATAGTCTTTTGGTCTATGGCATAATTAATTATTAATATACTTCCCTGAAAGAAAATTAAAGAGAAGAGAAGAGAAAAGTAGAAGGAACAAATGCTGAAGCTGTTCAGTTGTGTCTCACACACACAGTCATGCTCTTATAGCAGCAGGGAGATGACACGAGATGCAGCGGAGCTTTACATTTTTTTAGCTAGAGATCTATTTTTGTAGGTCTTGGAACGTGATGAGGCCGTCATTGTGTCTCACCTTATTGCAGCTGTAATTCAGCACACAGGGCCTTGTCCATCATCATCACATCACGGGTCTCCGCTCTGTAAAGCCCGGCAGATGCATCAGCTCATTTATATCCAAACGTACTGCTCTACAGTTTGACCCCCTCACACAGACGGCAGGTTGGCATCTGAGATGAATTAATTAATATACACTGGATAATAAAATAAACATTTTATCGTCTAGTTTGTTCTTCTCTTCCTGATTTTTCCTTTTCTAGTTTCCTCTCCAGAAAGATAAATCTTTATTTGACGTGCTAATATAAAAAATAAATGTATAAATGAATTAATCCATTAAACTCATTAAATCAAACTCACATCCTCACAAAGTCATCGTCCTGTTTTCATCAAATCTTCGGAGTTTGGCAGCGAATGTGCTTCTTGTTGTCAGAATCGGATCTTAGCAATTAAAACTAACACTTAAGGAAGAAAAAAACACCGACAAAAAACAAGCGCAATGCAAATAAAGTCTAATTGGAACGGCATGCTTTTAATTTCCATAAATACATGGGCAGATTTAACGAGAGAGAAAAGGGTTCAGGCGAAAAAAATTACGGCGAGAAATCAGGAAATGAGGTGAAAACAGGAAAATTTGTGTTTTTTTTCAAGGTAAAGTGAAGCTCTGGTCAGACGGAGTGAGGAAAAACCTTACGGTTTTATGAGGTGGAGGTGTGAGAAATGGCTTCAGAAAGTTCAGGAAAAATATTTCAGTCTCTGCGTGACATCACAGTTTTACTGTGTTTAAAGCAGACGAAACGAAATAAAAAGCAGACAAATGAAAATAAATAAATGAAACAATGTAACAGTGTAAAACATTGCAACACACCTCTATCATCAAAGCAACTGCTTTAAAAAAAAGATGACATGATATCTCTGACATATTGTTTATTATGATGTTGATATTATATTGTTATATTATATTATATTGTATCGCTCAGCTGTTAAAATATACTGTGCAAAATAATTAAATGAAAGACTTGAACAGCCCTCGTATGTGAGATCTGGGACTGAGTGTTGTCTTAATATTTTGGTGCAGTATAATTTATTAAGTAATAGTGTTTATAAAGCAGGTTGTGATGATGGAATAAAACCTGTTGATGAAGCGTGCGTGTTTCTGTAGAGCACGGTCCTACACAGCCTTTTACTGGACGATAACATGATGAATGATCGATTGCAGTTATTATATTTATATTTATATATTATATTTTTCCTGAAAATAACAATCTATAAATTAAAAGCAGGAATATTTCCCAATGTCATGCATTATTTTGTCCTGAACACACTCTCACACTGACATCCGTGAGCTTCTAAACCTCGTTACATCTTCTGCTCGTCATCCATCACTGCATCTCTGTGATGTGCTTTAGCGATCAGTTTATCACTTTATTTACAGATGATCACCTAAATAAAATACAAAATAAATAAACTTTGTGCAGCTACAAGAGGAAACACGGTCATTTAATGAAACAAAGCTCTTATTATATTGTGTCAGGAGCGCACGGCTCGGCCCGGATTATCGACCCGCTCGCTGCTTGTTGCAGCGCAGATCTTATTAAACCTCCACGTACAGTACAGCCATGATTTTAATATTAAGTTCAGACCATGAGGACATTAGACACGTCCTGATCATCGATTTCAGGAAATATTGTGATATTTACTGTAATTCAGATGATTTCATGAGAACATTGCTCTGTAGTGCTGTTTAGTGTCTCTCTAGTTACACAGGGCTATCAGGTGACATTAGTGCAGTGATGAGAATCATTCAGACGCTCACGAGTCTCTTTACTTCGTAACAAAATATTAATTAATTAATTAATTTCATTTATTTTTTGGCAGAATGCACTAGGTGAAAATATAAAATATGAATAATTACATATAAACAAATAATAAAATAATCAAAAAATTCATTATTTTGCCTGTGGAATATTTTTTTCATGTTTTTACCGTAAGTTATAAAAAAAATTCAGCGGTACCTTGGCATACAAATTTAATCCGCTCTGGAGGTGAGTTCGTACGGCGGAAGGAAATTGTATGAAAATGAAAATGAATTGTCACCAAAAAATATCACCAACATTACCAATACTAATAATATTTTTGCATATAAAACAATCAAAACATTTAGAAAAGATGAAAAAATCTGAAATAAAAAGACATTAAACCTCACTTAACCTTAATTTATGATTCCTCTTGGCACCGACTGCTTTAAAAACCAAACTGGAAGTGTCATCCTTTTCTTCTTGCTACCGTCCTCAGTCTCTTTCCCTCAGACACGAAATAAACTGACTTCCAGTACGCGTGTCTGTGTGTGTTGCTCCAGAACATTGCAGCTCTGTGTAACTCTCAACTAAGACATAACGAGGGGTGGAAGAATCAGAATCTCAGGGATCGGAGGTAAAAAGGGTACAAGTCGGATTTATTCATTTATTTGTAATCATAGTTGACTTATAGTACAACGTTACATCCTGAGAAATTACCTAACCTAGTGAACATGCTAGCCTAGCCTAGCCTCAGATCCCTTACTCCAGCATTCCCAGAAATTCCTGCTCAGCACATCTCTGTCACACGTCTGTGTCTTGAGGATAATGAGATAACACCAGGAGTTGGGAAGAGAAGTTGGAACTGGAACTTTTTTCAAATCCATCAGAGCTGCTGAGGAGTTTTCAGCTTCTGTTGGACATTTGATTGAACTCCTTTCCTGCTCATCATTGCTGTGTGTGTGTGTGTGTGTGTGTGTGTGTCTGTGTCTGTGTGTGTGTGTGTGAGCGAGGAGGAGAAAAGAAATAACCTGTGTTATTATTCTGTATCACTCAGTTCCTAGTATGTATGAATGGAATCCAGAGTAGCAGACGGGTTACAGTCAGTAACTACAGATCGTCTCTCCAGACCATCTGTTTAACACTAGAAAAATAGTGTTTTGACTGGAAAAAGATTGCGCAGAGCTGCTCAATGGATTTATCAGACAGAGTAATGCTGGGGCACGACGTCTGATCCAGTCGCTGTATTTCTATATTACACCCAGACATTTTTGATGAGAGAGAGAGAGAGAGAAACAATATCTCATTTCTTGTTCTCACATTTTCAATCTTGTCTGTTTTCCGTTTTAATCCTCTCTCGCATCTATAGGCATTAACACTTAAGCTAAGGCTCGTATTACTCTATGACTTCAACCTCGATCTCTTTACAATCCTGCAACTAATTTCATTCACATCAGCATGTTAAAATAAAAAATTTATTTATTAGAGAAAATGGTTCCTGTACTGGTTCTGTCCATCAGATTATCTGAGGAAGCGTTAAGATTAAACCTCCGCCTACTGTACTACACCTTGTGATGTTGTATGAGTGAAAAGCATGTTTCCTTCCATTCGTGTGTCCTTATGATGATGTCTTGTGTGTTTTAAGTCAAAAGTGTAAAGGTGAATTGCGAATGTGAAACATAACCACTTCACATCTACGTATTATTTACAGCTACGAGGTAATTAACATTAACACTGAAAAGTTTAAAGGTAACTGCTCTCTCCACCCAGTCTTGTAAAAAAATGCATTTTCTGTAACTGGACATCCAGAAAGTTTTCTCGGACCACCTTCGCTCTAGAAAGCTAAAGAACTCTATGGATTGAATTTCATGATAAACTCAAACTAAGCTTTGGATTAGCTTGGAATCAGAGCAGGTCAGTGCTGCCAAGATGTTAATTGGCATGGCGCAGGGCATTACAGCTGGCACCGGCTATGAATTTTTACCAGAACAGAAAAAAAAAAACACTCTGGTGTTTGTGTTGTTTCTGGACTTTGTTTGAAGTATCTGCTTGGACATTGTTGGCTGGTTTCGCTCCACAGGCGTCTCTGAGGCTCGATAAGGTGCGGGCAGTCGCAGGCCGAAACGTCTCAGAGCAGCTGCTGCCGTACAAGCCTGGAGGAGCGGCGAGAGTCGAACACAGACCCCCCTGCGTGCCCAGGCTTCAAATGCTTTCATCTCGGACACAGCTGAATCCTGGCAGCCGCCGCAAACCAAGCGTTACCTCAGCAGCTGGGGCCGTGAACCAGCGCAATTACAGCGATGAGGTTGCTTAATTAACAGATTGCTGTCAGCCTGACAGCAAAAAAACAGCAACAGTGAGTCCTTTCCCTCCGTCCTGCCCAGTCTACGGCCTATCAAGAGACTCTGCACACTCACCACTACTCTGCTTCAGTGTACAGCTTCATTTCAAACCTAATGAGCTTTCAGCGACTTCACTGGGGTTCATTAGAGCAGGAATTAAAGGCCAGCGCATTTCTTGGGAAAACGTTAAATCGATAAGGTCTGCAATGAGCTCCAGTCACACGGCTGGAACTGCAAATTATAATGACCTGCTGGTGCAGCGCTCGCTGGTCCGTTCCCCATCACACAGAGACTGAAATATTTTTCCTGGACTTTTCAAAGCCATTTCTCACATCTCCACCTCATTAACCTACTTTGCTAACTTGTTAAGATTTAATGCTTGATACGGTTCAGTTTTCTGTACGGACATGTTTCTATAACATTTATGGAAGGAGTCTCCAGTGTCAGAGCTTGTTAAATTGTCCCACATCTTTAAGTCAAAACATTCCACGAAAATAAACATAACCGTAAACAAGACAAAATGTGGATTAGAAAATAAAATGGCCGCGCGTTTTATTCCTTTCAGCAGCTCGTACCTGATGAGCACGCCAAGGGCGACAGTGGCAAGGAAAAAAACTTAGAGATGGCAGTAGGAAGAAAGCTTGAGATGAACCAGACTCAACAGGCTGATAACTGATAATGGGGATTGATCTGCAGTCATACTGGGTGTTAGGAGGCTGGAAGTTCAGTATAACAGGAGATGTGTTTAAGTTAATATGGAGTTCAGTTCGTTGTTGGAGGGTCAGGTAGACTGTAGGAAACGCCAGTCCTGAACTATCGAGGGTCTGAAATCACCAGTCCTCAGAGAACAGCTGTCAGCATCAGCCGAGGCCAGGACCGTCTTCGTGCAGAAGTGGAACCATCCCCAGTCACCACACGCAGCCTAAGAAGACCACACGGGGCATCCATGTGACGAGATCTCCTACCAGAAGTGGAGCACCAGGACGAGTCAGAGGTCCAGAGGGGGTCTAGCTCGGCAGAGAGACAGGGAGAGGGAAAGAGAGAGAGAAGGAGAGAGAGAGGAGAAGAGAGAGAAGAGGAGAGTGCAGAAGAGATAAGAGGTAGGTATGGTCACTGTCGCACAATCTACAAGGCGAATGTATATTTAGTGCATAGTGCAAGCAGGAACTCTATGGCAGGACTAACTATGACAGCATAACTAAAAGGGGGAGTCAGAAGGAAACACAGACATGGACCAATCAATCCACCATCTACAAACCTGAGCGAGAGTGGGGAAGACAGCATCTAAACATACTGTACCGGTACACCATAATAACTCTATGTCCATGAGTGCCCCAGATCTGCCTATCTTTTTACAAACATTCTTGGCTAAATAAATAGGTTTTTAGCCTAGAATTAAACACTGAGATCGTGTCTGAGTCTCAAACATGAATTGGAAGGCTATTCCATAACTTTGGGGCTTTGTAGGAAAAAGCCCTGCCCCTTGCTGTAGTTTTCATAATATGTGGTACTGATAAGCAGCCTGCATCCTTTGATCGGAGTAGGCGCGGCGGATCGTAAGACAGCACTCAGCATACTCAGATACTGCGACCATTTAATACTTTATAAATCAAAAGTAGTATTTTAAAATTGATGCGAAATTTCACAGGGAGCCAATGCAGTGTGGAATAAGATAGGGGTGATGAGCTCGTTCGTATCTTCTGGTTTGCCTGCATTCTGGACTAACTGAAGCTTATTTATGCAGCTACAGTAGTTAAACAACCAGACATTAAGGCGTTACAATAGTCCAAACTAGACATGATAAAAGCATGAATTCGTTTTTCTGCATTGTTTAGTGACAATATATTCTTTGGCATATATCAATATTTCTGAGGTGAAAGAATGCTATCCTGGTAATATTATCTACATATGTTTCAAATGACAGGCTGGAATCTGTAATTATGGAACGATATCGTGGACAATATTCAAATGCAATTGCAAATTGCATTTGCAATTGCGTTTCCCACATGTGGACGCACAAAGTGTGCCATAATTCAAATGCAATTGCAA
>JAQQZT010000009.1:2964547-2977442 GCA_030068275.1 Clarias platycephalus | reverse complement strand
AGTTGTACTTGGTCCGGCTTTTAGATAAAGTCCTTCCATGCGCCATCTGGCGGATATTCAGTGAAGCACAACACATTCATTTTAAATTCCCGAATGTTGCCTCCGGCAAGTCGCAGCACGCGGCGTTCTAAATTGCGGCCTCTCGCGGGAAAACACACGCAGTCTTAATGGCGACATCTGTATATGTTTCAGCAAAACCAGATGTGAAAAGCCAGCTTAATAACGCTGAGCAATGTCTGAATCACATAAGAGACTGGATGTTAATTAACTTCCTTCTGCTTAATTCTGAAAAGACAGAAGTTTTGGTACTAGGACCTCGGTGTGATTCTAGATTCCATTCTTTCATTTGAAACTCATGTAGATAATATCACCAGAATAACATTCTTTCATCTCAGAAATATTGCCAAGATAAGGAAGTTAATGCTTTTATCACCTCTAGGTTGGACTATTGAAATGCTTTAATGTCTGGATTTTTAACTAGATGCTTAAACAAGCTTTAGTTAGTCCAGAATGCAGCAGAGAGAGTCCTTACTAGAAACAGAAGAAATGAGCACATCACCCCTATCTCATCCACACTGCATTGGCTCCCAGTGAAATTTCATATTGATTTTATAATACCACTTTTGACCTATAAAGCATACTGTATATATAGAATAGATTTGCCTTAGGTAAAGGAGCAGATTCTGGGGGACTCATGGATGTAGTCATTGTGAGCTGGTACGTATAGATGCTGTCTTCCCCACTCTCATTGATCACTCAGGTTTGTTAACAGTGAAGTAATTGGTTGCTTTACATCCCAAGGAGCCATCATTTCTGCATTTCCTTCTGCCTCTCCCTTCTACATCATGTGATTGTGACCATGTCATGACCATGACCATGCGTGTGGTGTCCAGGGACAGTTCCACTTTACCATGAATACCACGGCCTCGAGCTGATGCGGACACCTGTTTTTTGATGATCATTATTCTAACACTTCAATACAGATCTCCCTCAGGTATGGCATAAGAGTGAGCATGAGGGTAAAAGCTACAGTGTATGGTTTACATTATCATTATCCTTAAGAAACCATTTGGTGCTTTGTGGACGTGGACCAGTGATCATCAATGAGACCACACCCAGCAGGATAGAAATAGTTCATCATGAGATTAAGAAAACATTATATTAAATTGCTGTAGTGTTTTTGCACAAGTGCACTTAGACAGAAACAGTAATAAGCTGTAGAGTTCAATCTCACAGTTGCTATACAACAAAACCTACACCATAGTACTGTAAGGTGGATTTACATAGAATTTTTCAGTTAAAGCTTTACTCTAAAAAGAGAATGACTCTCAGGTTATGTTATTAAAGTTGCACTATATTTTCAGGTGAAGGTTATGCAGAGGTGCAGAGAATAAGGGTACCGCCATAGAGACACTGAACAGCACTGTCTTTCACTTTTTTTTTCTGAAACAGTGCAGGATTCTGCTTATTTTCTTTTTGTGCATTAAAGATAATTTATGCAATAACCCAAATAAAGAAAGGAAGCACGTGTTTTGAGCATCGCTTCTGCACCTGTGAAACACAATCCAGGCCAATGAAAGCCATTTTTAATTGTGACAAGGGGATTGCCTGGGCAACAGCATGCTTCCTTTTTTAACCACAAACTTGTGGAAGGAATGAAAGAAAGACAACTTTTTGACTCTTCTATTGGCAGAGCTTTACCACACAAGAGATATTGTAGAGACCCCTTCCCTAATCATACATTTATAAAAAAAATGTTTATAAGTCTCATTTTATTTAAAACATATGTTTTAATGAAATTTCTTAATATATTCACATAAATGCACCTACTGTCATTGAGTTCAAATAGCAAAAGCACGTCTATTGTCTGGGAAAAGCTCATCCAAGATGCATGTGTGATTGAGTTACTCTCCATGATGGAACAAGTGTCAGCTGCTGTGTTAGCTTTGCTGCAAATTTTTCTTTTTTCCCAGCAACCTTGTTCGGCAATTAGTCACAGCCCGAGCTCTTTAATTGAGCCTCTAAGGTCTTCCTATGTCCTGGTCCACTCGCTCTGCCTCACTCTAAGCCACGGGGACGTCCCCCTGAGGTGCTGCTTTCATTAGATTGCAGTATAAAAGGTGCTGAGGGCTGAAATTTTACGCTTAACCAAACACTGTGAGCTGCTTGATAAGTGCTCCTGTGCGACCGCAACACGGGATAAACACTTCGTCATTCCTGTGGCTGATCGATGCTGAGCTGGAGGTGTTTCCAGATCTTTATTTCTGTTCAGAATGTACACAAAGTATGTTTTAAACCATGCCCGGTGTAATAACTGTGTGTATTTGCAGAATATCTGGTGTGTTACTGCATCTTCATTGTAGCCTTCAAAACAGTGAAACACTAAGATTGAGGGCCGGGTTTCATTATCTGCTCAGAAAAAGAGCTTCTTCTGTAGCCAATGTTTTTTCCATGAGCTGTGTGTATTTTTCCCATCACAGCAAGTAAAATATATTTTCTAGTCTAGCTAGCATCTTCATGTCCTCTCTTTATGTTTAACCTTGAGCTGAGTCGATAAAGTAAGCAGGAAAGATTTTTAACAGCCTTATGTTGATATTTATTTTTGAATGTTTATTATTCATAATTTTTTCTTTTCAGACTTTTGAGAAAAACTGCATATCGACTCATCAAGCGCTTGGAAATGAACACAGGTTGAACTAAACCCGGCGCTGCTCAGATGTCGTACTCTTTTTCTATCAGCCTTATTCTCTTTAGTTTACTAAACTCACTCTTACTTACCTCGTGGCTAATTTATGACATGAAAAGTCATGAAAGACTTTTTGTAGGTTTAAAGCTCTGTTTCACCTCTGATTCTTACTAACAAGTGAAAGTATAAAATTGCTTATAATAGGTTCTTACTGTAAGAGGATGGTGTTGTACTTAAATGGATTGTAAGCAAATGATAAAAGTTAACTACATCCATTCTAGATGAGAGCATCAGTGAGACCATTACACCATTGTCCACCTTCTGGAACTTGTTCTGCCTTCAAGCGACTCGGCAAAGAGAATGTCAGCATTAACAGGTGATTGGATGAAGTTGTAATAGTGCTATAGCTCTTAATGAGGGACAAAATCAGCCGAGTGTTGGATTGGATTGCTCCGTCACAAGCTGTTAACCATGACAAATATTAACCAATGATAGTTAAAAATAACAGTAGTAGACCTCCCCTAATGTCTGGGAATTCAGGAGGAGCTTATGGAGAACTCACGAATGACCACCCCAGCCTGTTTCCACTGCAGTGTGGGTTATGTTTTATAAGAAACCTCTTTGTTTTCCAGGCTATGATATGATGTTATGGGAAATCACAGCAAAGGCGAGTACAACCTTCTGATCCACAGGACCGAGCTTGCTGATGATGGAAGTTTCGATTGTCACAGCATCCAGAACAGCATCAACCTGCTTGTCTCACTATTCTAAATCTGTATAATCTGTAATATGTTGGAGTTTTCTTTCTCTGAGGATGTTTACATTTAACATTTATGGGAGGAGACTCCAGTGTCTGTGCTTTGTAACTCACATTTTCTTATATGGGAAAGACTTCTAACCATGTTGTGTTTTTGTATTATCTAGAACTTGAAGATGGTTTTGGTCGGCTCATGTAGCAAATGTTGCAAATCCTTATCTTTTTTTTTTACCTCCTTAACTGTTCAGCAGCATTGGGCAGCCAAAAATCTTGGTATTTAATGGAGATGGAAGTAATGGCAAAAATTAACAAAGTGATATTTTAAGGAAAACAATCATAATTGAAAGATACAGTATATCACATGCTTTTTTTTATGCACAATAGAAATTGTTAATCTAAAATGTCTGTGGTTTGGTAATTCTTGCTAATTTTATAATAAAGGCTGATGACAAATTTACCATATTTTTATTTCTAAAAGATGTGTGGCATAGCTCCTCACTTTTAGGGAAAACTTGGAGTGAGATTTCGAAAATAAGGGGATTGGTTTTGCACACACACGACGCCCCCACCACACACACAGCATACACCTTACCCTCCATGGCTCAGGCTCTATAAGGATATAGAAAATTACAATATCTGCATTGAGTCTATATTCATGGCAACATTCAATGGATAACACACCTGATTAAGAGAGAATCTTACAAAACACATGAAACATTATATGTAATGTATGACGGCTCAGAATCAAATCACAAAATAAAAGCAGAAATAAATTGATTCAAAATACATTATATACATGCATTAAACTGTGTACTCAAACATAAAGTGATGCTAGGAATTAAAAATTATAATAATAATAATAATTGAAGAATTCACAGTCAAGGGTCAATCATTATTGATACAAAAGAAGGATAGAAAAAAAGAAAATGAAAAATAAAGATGGAAAGGTGGAATTGTAATGATTGTGAATCTCTCTCTCTTTCACATGCTCATGTTTATTAGCTTTTGAGTGTCTTATGAATATTAAAAGTGCCACATGATTGAACGCAATGCAAATATATTAATGTGACTGTGAATAATGACATGTATTTCTCTCTTTTGATAATACTATATCACTCCTCACCCTGTTTTAAAGCCGGTTAACTTTAAATGTGTGCTAATTACAATGAGATTACAAATATTATTTTTCTTCACTTGGAGAGAACAAAGTGGAGGCAGCTTTGCCAATCCCTTTTTTTGTTATTGTAAGTGGTTTTTATAAATGAAATGATATCGTTGCAACCCAGAAAACATGCACAACATTGTTCTTATCTCCACACGCGTTGGAGATGGCCCCTTCACTGCGCATAGCGCCCCATTCACATGCAAGATTTATGTCAATGGCTTCATTCAGATGTAAGTAAATGCTAATTGCTGCGTTTTTTTTTTTTCTTGTTTTTTTTTTTTTTGTAGTGCATGCCCGATGCCCAAGAGGACAAAAAGGACTTGAATGAAGAAACAAAATAAAATCTTCAATATGGATGTAAGAATCTTGTCCCAAGAAAAATTACTCATCAAATAAATTCACACGAGGTTCTTCAGGTTTTTTTTTTTGTTCAAGTAATAATCATCATGATTTTATTTGCTATGTTGCAAATAACATAGCAGATGCATAATGAGATATTATCATATTTTTAATAGTTTGTAGTAGTCAGTAGCATTGTTTTAATTTCTCTTAATAAATAACCGTTACCGGTTTCATTATCATTTATTTAGGTCTCAGTAGAACATCGTTAAATTCCTTAACGACAGGCTATTGAAACACATTGTGTTATTAAAATGTCCTTATTGCTCGTGTCAAAATGCTACGTGTGAAAAATTCACCAAACTGGTAGAGACCGCAAGGACGGGATGTCGGAAGAGGTCGGTAGCTAATTCAGCTCAGTGGAATGGGGGCCTAAACTCCAAATGTTTTGTTCCTAATTGCACCGTCGGTGCTGAGTAATCAGAGGGATTAGATAAATTAGATTAGGGCTAATCAGCAGTAGGAAAATACCCCAGATATATTTTTTATCTCCTGTAATTATTAATGAATGAGATTGTGACGAAAATGTCCACCTCCACACAGGCAAAAACAAGGCCTAATTATCAATATGAAGTCCATTATTCTGGCTCATGAGCACCAAAGCTGCAGCCATGCAATCTGAAGCTGCTTACTCTGAGGGACATGACAATGATTAAGCATAGATGGACTATTTTTTGTTTCTTTATCCGAGAGCTGAATGATCAGGATCTTCCTAGGCATTGCCATTAGCCTGACATTTAATCCCTCAGAGGATTCTGTAAAGTTCTAAAAAACTGTGAACTAAGTCTTGTGAGTCTTGATCCAGTTTACTGTCACTTCATTCCCACTGAGGACAGTGAAGCATGAGCACAGAGCCAGACGGTTTCCAAAAGCTTACTTTCCTCCTCATGATATACGCACATGCCGGACTTATGTACCTGGTCTTCACAGCATATGCAAAACTTCAGACCGACAGTAGGTACTCAATCGGAATAATGGTTTTACCGCCGCATCTCACGGCGGCAGCATTTGGGTTTGTGCGTTTGCTGGCTTTTACCGCTGAGTGGCGCTATATAACTATAGACTGATGACTCAAGCCTTAGTATCTGCTTCCTCTTTAAATTTTTCTTGTCTGTCTTTAAGAACTTGCTATTTAGCACTTTGTAGGTCATCCACAGTAAATATAAGCAAGGTTTGTCTTCCCCATTTGTTTGTGATAAGAACCTCAAGTCAGCAAGAGCCTTCTATTAATGTCAGAACGAACATTGCCTCCTGTGAGATAAATTGGTTTTGATAAAAAGCAAATAGTGACAAAGTGGAAAGAAAATTGGAGCAGTTCAAAACTCAGACCTGGATATTGTTCTCCTTCCTCCATTTTCCTTTTATTAAAGAGTCTTTTGTGATGTAAATAAACACCTGAGCTGATCTAACAACCCATTAAACTTTACTTTCCATAAATGGATGCAAAGTTTGGAGCAGCTGTTTTTTGTTTCTCACATGGCACTCTTTGCACTTCCTGCAGCTCTGCTAATTTCCACTAACAGTTTCGAGCTTGCAGATCATCCCATAATGGAGGCAGCTGTTCGCCAGGATGCATTGTTTCCTTCTTGTAGAAAATTCAGACCTCATAAGCATTAACAGCCTGGAATCCCAGTCTCAAAATCACCCCATTGGGCTTCATGTATCTGATTAAATCTCAGTGTTTGATGGTGTTATGGTGTTTAAGGAAGGAGCTGTAGGAATGGTGCAGGGTGAGCTGCCATACACTGTCACACACTCTGCTCTGCTTTTCCTGTTGACACGGTCACTGTAAGTCGAGAACAGGTAGGGCCTCTGTGAGAGCTGAAGAATGCAGACTCCAAGCTGAACTCTGGTTGTATGGTTTTGTTTTTAGGTTCTGCTTCTAAACAGCTCAGAGGCAGAGCCATTCCAACAGAGGAGACCAAGTCTTTCAGTCCACTACTGGCCAGCAGGTATTGATTGACATTTCATCACAACCTAAGTATGCTATTTATTTCTTTTCATACAGAGTGTTTTTCTTTGTATTTATTTCTGTTTGTTGCCTGTAAACCTCAGAGCTTATAAACAAAACATACATTATTAACTCACTCTCTTATCGTCTATACTGCTTTATCCTGTGTACTTAAGCAGGGGGTCTGGAGCCTGTCCCAGCAGACTAAGGGCACAAGGTGGGGTACACCCTAGATGGGATGCCAAATCTATCGCAGTGCACATACACATATACACACTCACAAGCTCATTCACACACTATGGCCAATTTGGAAATGGCAATTAGCCTAATCTGCATGTCTTTGAACTGTGGGAGAAAACCATAGTACCCAGTGTAAACGCACCCTGCACAGGGAGAACATGCAAACTCCAGGGCACAGAGGCAGGAGTCAAACCTGTCCAGCAATCAAACCTGGACCTGGAGGTGCAATTCCACAGTGCTAACCACTAAGCCACCATACTGCCTACATTATTAATGTACTTGTTTTTAAACTGAACTGCTTAAAAACATCTTCCAGCATTTCAAAAGCTTTTGTAGTCTCACTGCAGCTCTTAGGTGGATAGATGTAAAGTTAACTTTTAACAATTGTTCACATATTAATATGCACACTGGGTTCTATATAGAATCTATAAAAGTTCTTCAAGAGCTACAAAATGAGGGAGCTTTATTTGAAATTTTTTTGGCTACAATGGATCAGTGTGTCATGTTATGTATTTTGAGATGCTTTTCTGCTTATGACGCTAGTATAGAGCTGTCAGGGGGCAGAGCAGAATGAGATGAATCCAAGTGCAGATGATGGATCGCAACATTAGACAAGAGCGTGGTCGGAAGGCAGAAGTGAGGGTCAAATGCCAGAGAATCAATCAGCGAAGCGCCAAAGCCAAATCGCAAAACAAGAGCCGTAGTAAGAAGAGGAAGCCTTAGATCGGTAACTGGGAAATCAAGTAGCAAAACAACTATCCAAAAAAACATGAAACAAAAGCTGTGGTCAAAAACAAGGAACTAGATCAAAGCCGGAAAATCAAACAGTGAAGTGACAATCCAATTCGTGAAACGAGAAAATGAGAAAACAAGGCGAAATCAGCAACGTGAAAACCATGAAACAATATGCGAGAGAATTGAGGCAAAGAAACACTATCATCCAGAGCTTAGCAGCGTGTGCTTAAGTGCTGGAGTAATTAGCAGGGAATTCAAGACAGGTGAGCAGACGGTGCGGAAACAGGGGCATGGGAAAGGACACATGACAGGCTAGAGAAAACATGAGTACATGGAGAAAGTGACAGCATGGGGAAAATGGGACAGACAGGGCGTGAATTATGATAAGAGCAGTTATTGCTCTGATCCAGAAGCTCCACATAGCTGAGGCACATGATTGACTGATTAGATAAACACATAAACTAATTGGTTCTTCAGTTTGCTAAGCCAACAGATAAACATTCTTCATTCCCAAGGCGTTTAAATTAGAGAATGTCTCTCTCTCTCTCTCTCACACACACACACACACACACACACACACACACACACACACACACACACACCACACTTGTGAGCTCTGGTTTTAAGGCTTTCAGTTGGGGTGTGACAGGACGATTGGTACACAATGCTTTTCATCACAAACAAATAATCTGGCCCGGGTTGACAAGCATTATGTTGTGTCTCATAAGTCAAAACAGCAAAGCCAGGCATTTGTGCTGTGTTTGTTTAATAAGTTTTCCAAGGCTTTTGAGTGAACAGGATGTGAAGGGTAATGTATACCAGTCGTAAAATCTCCATAAGGCCAAACACATGCCCACCCTCCTGGAGTCTCCCGTCTGACTCAGAGTATAATGTTAAACAGCGCAAACTGGAGTTTGTCTGGAATTGACATTAAACTCTACAATTCACAGGTTTCTATGGTTTCTATAGTAACAACTCATTTACAACAACATGAAAAAGATGTTGAGGTGAGATGGATGGAAGGAGTCTCCAGTATCAGTATCCCTCCAAGATGTCCAAATGAATCTTATACATGACAAATTAGGATTTTTCACCATCAGGACAGCTTTACAGGACAGCCTTTTTATATCATCGTGCTCCCGGACTGATTCATTGAAACTGGCCAACTTATGTCACCCACACCCCCCCACCACACACACATACAATATACAGGACAGTGACCTACTTCCGTGAGTTGTTGCTGTGGTCTGTTCATATCTGTAGAAATTTGTAACTCGAATGTTCATAACTATTCATTAATTAAAATAATGAATAAATTAATAGTATAATAGCAATAGTATTCATTAATTACCTCTAAATACTGTACATAATTTTTTAAACTATGTAACTTTTGGATCTGCTCGTATTGTACGATAATATCCATTCTTATAACAGTAACTCTGTCATTAAATATTTTCCTTTTTCTCTTCTCTTCTCTCTTTCACCTCCCCTCCACAGACAATTAAATCTGGGAAAGGTCCCAAGGGCAGCATGTACAATATCAAAAGGGAGGCGAGAAAAGTAATTTGATGCCATGAAACCGGGCTGGTATTGGGGATCACTCAAGTGTTTCTGCTGCTCTGAGCACCAATTAAACAACAGAGATTCATTCAGTCCATTCGCCTACTCTAAAACAATCGATCAACTGACCACGTTAAATCCTCAATTTAGAGTTAATACTGTATGTTGAGGAATATTTGCAAACATGACAATAATAATGATGTGTGAGACAATGAATACACTGTTGAGAAAACCTTAATTTGCCATTTTTGGAAGGAGTATCCAGTGCCAGCACATTGCAAGTTTCTCTTGCTTATTTTGTCTTTTATAACCTAACACTCATTAATAAATAAACCTTCTTGTTTTTAAACTCCTGCTGTGGTATGGGAGGAATAAAACACTCATTCATGCCTCAGAAAGCTTTTATTAATTCTCTTAACAGTACACAGAGTGACTTGTGTATTCATTTTGCAGCTCTACACACTCAATAGTTTTTCCTCCACAACAAGAAAAATGACTCGTGCAAGTGCAATATTTACAACGTCCAGCGTGAGAGCTGCTTGCTCACTTTCAGTCTGAGAGCTGGAGGAGGTGTTTTGGTGAGGTAATTCCAGGTCATATTTCACCCTTAGTGCTCCTCACATATGAGTCATGCCAAACCTGATAAGGCTTTGAGAGAAATTAATGAAGCTCTCAGAATGGCAGGAGACATACACTTCTCTCTCTTCCTTTCTGGTTTGCTAAATTCTCCGTAATTATTATTATAATTTTTTTTCATCTAATACGTCTGCGAAAGGTAAACATAAATTGTTGAAGTATAGAAATCAGAGGTGTGTGTTCGGGAACTTGGTTTCCACCTAACAAAGTTCTAAACACTTTCTTCCAAGTGCCCCCCTTGGATTTTTTCATTCATTTACTTCTCTCTAGATCTTACCTCTACAGTATGTTTCTCTGTCTCTCTATCTGTTTCTGTCTCTCTTTGTACAGTACCTGTCTCTTTATCTGTCTTCCTATCCTGATCTCTATTTCCCTGTCTAATTTCGACTTGCCCCAGATATGCTCTCTAATGAGCCGCATGCTTGATCAATAATTCAGCTGAATGTTAAAGGAAAGCAGAGCGATCAGAGCAGTTTAAAGAAAGCTTGCAATCAGTGCTATTCAGGACTACCAGCTTTTCTCCCTGCTCATCCCCCATCTGCTTCTCTGTTTTTAGCTGATGTTTGACTTTAAATACAGACATTATGGGAAGTGATGATGATTTGGCTAAAAAACTTAGAGAAATACTGTACATGAATGTAAGGGGTTCGACCCATATTGCACAGGCAGCACCATAAAGCACGGACACAAGGCGAGGTCTTACGGAAAAAGGGTAATTTATTAAGGATAACTAGGGAAGGAAAGGGTTAAAGAAGGGAGGATGGAAAGAAAGGGATGTTGTGCACGTGCAGGTCTGGTGGACAGTAGCTCCTGCGCAGTTCACTCATGCTGACTCTCCTCTCGGGGGATAGCTGGACCGGCCCCTCCCAGCTGTCTTTGTGGGTGCACCCTCAGACGGGAGTCCTCTCTGACGTCCGGATAAAAGGCGTACTCGCCTCTTTGAAGTCCCTGGGGCTTGTTCCATTGCCCCGCTCGCTTGCCGCTCTTCCGCATTGTAACATGCACATCGCACACACCACTTAGTAGAGTCCAGTAATCCAATCTGGTGGACAGATGATCACGAACGGTGGAAACTGTGGACTGACACAGAGCCTGGAGAGACAAGTAGATGAGGAGATGCAGGGACTAGGAGACACGGAGATGAGGAAGCACAGAGTGGAATAATTGCAATGACGCAGAGATAGCGTGGGGTCCTTTGTCCACTTGGGGGGCCAGACGTTGAGTGAAGGGAAGTGACGTGTGTTTGCATTGTGTTGGTTGGTGATGTGGTTCAGTTGTGTGTGATTAGAATTCCGGGAATTGCGAACGTTGATTGGGGGAGGAGCCTGGTGTGTCCATCACAGAACCCTCCCCTCCATGGACCGCTCCTGAGGGCCGCTTGAAAAGTCGCCAGCCCAGGATTGTCAATAAAAGCGCCCGTTTGGGTTTTCAGTATTTCTGCCTTTGGAGTCTGTCATTCCGTAACACCCATACATCTTGTTTCTTCATCGCCAGGGTCACAAACTGTACCCAGCATGAAGACCCAGTGTGGGACAATATGACAAAAAACAACAACAACAAAATAATCATATCACAATATCTGTCTTGTTAGTCTAACACAATGTGTAGACTTACTAAGAAACCTCGATCAACACAGTCATGGGCCATTTAATAAATCATGACAAGAGACACTGGTTTTAAGTATGCTTTTATTTAAACGATTAAATGATTTAATTATCAACTGCTAACAAACAGGAACAATGTAAACAGTTTTACAATTAAATAAATTCATCATCATTAAAAATATCATAGATTTTAAATATTTTTCTTTCTTTCTCTGTTATGGTCTTTTTTTTTTGTCTTTCATTTAAAGCTCATTTAGGTAATATTACTAGAGTAGCATTATTTTATCTCTGAAATATTGCCAAGATAAGGAATATATTGTCACTACATGGTAAAAAAAAAAAAAAAAACACAAAAATAACTAATTTATACTTGTATCAGAGAGTGATCAAATGGTGCAGGCTGCTTGTCAGTACCTCGTATTATGAAAACTACAGCAGAGGGAAAAGCTTTTTCTTATAAAGCCGCAAAGTTATGGAATAGCTATGCAATTAATGTTCAGGACAGTCTCAGTGTTTAAGGCAAGGCAAGGCAATATTATTTGTATAGCACATTTCATACACAATGGTAATTCAAAGTGCTTTAAATAAAAGAGAAGAAAATAATTATGAAAAGAGGAAAACATTTTAAATTATTTAAATTTGATTTAAAAATAAAAATGCTTTTAAAACTACTTAAAATTTGATTTAGAATTAGTTAAAAATATAATGTAAACATAAAATACATTGCAGTCAAATCTGACATACTGCAGCACAGTGCTCATTCAATAAATGCACAGCTAAACAGATGAGTTTTAAGTCTCTATTTAAATGCGACTAATATTTTAGCACATGAAAACTGAAAACCTATTTATTTAGCCAAGTCTTTCTGAATAGATTTTTCTGGTATGTTTGGATGCTGTCTTCTCCCACTCTCTCAGATTTGTTGATGGAGGAGTGACTGGTTTGCTTCATTTCCAAGGGAACCCTTATGTCTGTGTTTCCTTCTGGGCCCGGTTTCTCAATAACGCACATTCTTCGTGTGCTAAGATGACTCTTAAGATATATCTTACATGAAGTGATTACTTTTCTAAGTGTGTTTCTCGAATTGTCCCTTAGGAGTCTTCTTAAGTCGCTGCCTCTTATGTCCGACGTTACAAGGCGCTGTCTACAGTGAAGGTCCTGA
>JAQQZT010000009.1:2804340-2818056 GCA_030068275.1 Clarias platycephalus | reverse complement strand
GGCAGGAATTCACACAGAGCTGTAATAGATATTACACAACTGGCAATCTGTACGTGTCAGAATTACACTAAATCATCACGTCTGTCACACGAATCTGTGGTGTTGGAATTCAATATTATGAGCTCTTTAGCACTGAGTGTGCTTCTATAGAAGTAGAGACATGGAGATCTTTACTTTAAAAGCCTTAAGTTGTGATTAATTGCCAGGAAATGTGTATTGCAGGCTGTTCTCACCTGATGAGATATTTTATCTGTCTCTCTTCCACTCTGGCGTAATGGACAGCCAAATGAAACGATTTGCTTCAAAAACACTTCACAAAGCTGCCTAACGTTTAGTGTGTTTTAGAATTTCATAGCTTTGCAGGTAAGCTGGTTAGTCAGAAGTTCCTCCTGCTGAGACGCTGGAACTATAAAGCTGTGCCACAGATGAAGGTCTACATATGGTCGTGACGATAAACCTCGTCTAAATGAACAAATCAGTCGAGTGTTTAATTCTGCCGCAGAGTAAAAAAAAAAAAGTGTGGGCGAGTAAAAGTTGTGCTTGTCAGGTTTGATTTATTAAGTGACGCTCTTTCCTTGCCTGCTGCTAACCTGTCAGTCATGACAAAATGGATGAGTCTCACAGCTCAATGCGTCTCGATTGGCTTTTATTTTTTTCAGGATGCAGAAATAAGATTCCCATCTTCATATGTTGTGATTTTAATCATTTCAGCTTCAGCACGTCAGTAGGTAAGAGCTTCTTTTTCCGTCAGTAATCCTGCACAGTCTGGGATGATTCTCATCGTGAGGTCATATCAGAGTCAAACTGTTGCCTTCAAGCTTCAGGATAAAAAGATCAACCGGAGGTTTTCATGTCAACTTTGGAATTAAATCAAGAGATTAGAAAGGTTTGGATTAGTGTTAAACGCGATTGAATGGTGAGAATTCTTTAATCATCAGTGAGTAGCTCATGGCTGTGAAGACGAATATGGTCCAGGTTTGTTTTGTCTCAGGGGGGCGTCTAGCAACCACTACCTTTGTTATAGTGTGCAGGTATGGTTCTGCATTTTTATAAAATTCTCATAATGCTAGTATTTGTGAAAAGCCTTTAAAGCTGATTAAACACAGGGTGTGGGGTGTTTGATATACTTTGGTAGCAGATTAACAAAGCAGGAATCAGTTGTGAGTGGGGAACTGAGGAAATGTAGGTCCACTCATACCACAGATCCGAGGAATGATTCCTGCCAATGATTTGAATTTCTCCCTATTGCTTTGCTTACAGTATCTCATTGTTATTTAATTTATGTGTATGTGTGCGTGCGTGCGTGTGTGTGTGTATGAGAGACCCGATGCCCATGAATTTCTTATGAAATTAGCTCCATGTTCTTAAACTAGCATGTAGTGCCATTATTAACCAGGTTTAGCATGTGACCCAATATCGAAACCACTCAATTCCCTTCCTTTTACTGAAATCTATTCACTTCCTGTGGACAGAGACTAACCTAATTGTGTTGAGCCTCAATTAAACCATGCTGGTCAGCCATAAATAAAGACGACACACATTTGATAATCGACATTAGGGACATTAAGAATAAAATTTATTCTGAAATTTTCAACTGTTTCCAGAATGAACAGACCAACCTAATCAATATTTGATGTATATGTATAGTTGGTTGTGCCCTGCATGTGTTATTTGGCTTTTGGCTCAGCAATCTGGCAGCAGCAGCAGCATTTGGCTTTCACACAGCGATTTGTGTTTTTCATCCACAAGCGAAAGTAATGGAGTCATGTTCCTCACAAATCTGGCAGGAGAACCATTGAATTATTGCTTTAGCAGATTATTTACCAGATGATCCATCATTGATCCAACACCAGTTACTGCTGATCTGTCTTTTCCACCTTAAGCAAAAATACTGTTTCACCTTAAGTTCATACTGTATATAGTAATTAATATTTCTCTGCATACACTTACATGCTCAATTTACACCTTAGATGTAACAAGTGTGCATTTTACAGTAAGTTGCAGGAGGAGCTTGTGTGTTTAAAATGCAATGTTAATTAAAATGTATGTGTCCTGCGAAATATAAAAAAAAAAATATATATATCCTTTGAGAAATGCTTGCAGTCTGGCCTTTGACTCATTCTGTCTGTCTTCACTGACATTTTCCTGTTTGGTTTGTAATGTTAGATTTATATTGAAACCTTTGACTCCGGCTCTGTTTATATGACTCTGACTGTGGATATTAGAATCCAGGGTTAAAGGAAAAAATGCTTACGGTTGTAATTTGAAAGAAGGATTTTTAAAAAAAAACCTAATGTACCAGAAGGATACACTATTGTAACTGCGATGTTCAGTCCCCTCTAAAATCGGAACATTATGCTTATTATTATTGTGTGTTTTTGCTATATAGTGAAGACATTTTGGACAGGCTGCATCTTGTAATTGGTAAGTTATGCCCATGCATTTTTTATTACCGGTGGACAAAAAGGTAAGGCATCTGATTCCAACCTGGCAAGATATACAGTAGATGTCCTGGAACTGTCAGCAAGACACAGGGCCTACTGATGGATTTGACAGATGCACTCTCAGGAAAAGATTATGTTTGTCTCTCCTGTGTGAAGCCAGTTCTCCAACACTTCAATGCTGCTAACGCAATAGGAAGACACAGACTTTAGACCTTAAAGAAGGAGAATGAGAAATATAAAGATGATGCTATTCTTAAGTTTGCTAGATGCGGCTTCTTGTTTGGACCCCAGATTCAAGATGGACTTCATCAGTGCGGACAACAAGGCCAGAGTGAAGGCCAGAGTTGCATCAGAGATGCAAGGAGGAGATGGTAAGCTGCAGCACTGAGCTGAAGGATAAAGTTGTCGAAACATTCCAGGCAAAAATTGGCAAGAAAATGTAAGCAGCTACCTGCTAACACCTTCTATAGACAAAGATCAAGATCCACTTCCATGGTGGAAAACACACAGAGTAAGCTTTCCACATCTCGCCAAGCTTGCCCGCAAAGCTTAATTTCCTCTACAAGTTCCCCATCAGTAAGGGTTTTCTGTTCAAGTGGCAACATAATCACCTGCCAACATCCAAGTCTCAAACCTGCAATGGTGGAGAGATTGGCATCCTCTAGGCTTGAACGAGTAAATTAATGCAATAAATGCAGAAGCTTAAAAAGTCAAACTGGTATATTTGAATAATTATATTTGCAGTTGTAAGAAAGAAATCAAATTGATTCATTACTGTGTATAGTTGTTGACATGTTTAATTTAATCTTTATTTGTTAGCTATGATTACCAACACTTGTTTTAACTTGGCACTGTTGCTAAAAAAAAATCTGCAAAACAAAATTATTCTTCTGATATATGTTAATATAAGTTAATTGATGTTAATGAATAAAACAAGTTAAGTTTACCTTATCATAATTTATTTGTTGTAATAATCTTTTTAATATTATTGTTATAATATTAAAAAGATTATAACAATATTTCTTTTTAATAAACCACTCAGGGTTGGGTTTATAGCTGCTTTTTCTTCATTTTTTGTGACAAAACATGTTTACTACATTTCTGTTTTCAAAAAGAGGTTTGTAATTGTTGAATAACATGTTCAATTTTGTCACTCATGTTTATTCTCTAATGTGATAATGACGTTTCCCCTTTAGCGTATTGCTCTGGTTTAACCCGAAATATATTGTATATAGCCTCCCCATAACTGGATCGCTTCTAGATGCCAGACCGCGCTTCTTCATTCAAAAATTAGCTCCGTTCTTTAAGGGTAAGAAGCAACATTCATTATTAATATCATAACATATTAGATCCTTAATTCGCCTACATTGATAGTGAATGAGACGAGTCAAATAGTGTAGACAACCCAAAAAATAAGTCTAATAGTAAAAAGACATTTTTTATTTTATTTATTTTTTGAGAAGATGTCTACAAAATCACCCCAATTATGTAATTATTTTTTATTTTTTGACATCTGATCACAATATATATCGCAGAAAAAAAAAAAGAAGTCATTTTTTTCCAATATCGTGCAGCCCTACTTGTGGAACAGGTTCTGTGATCTTTACTGATTATGGAAATCATGATTGAGCAGCAGAATTAATTCGGAAGTCAATTTACACAGAAATGTAACAGAGAGCAACATCATGCAGCAAGACAGCACACTGAAAACACACTGCAACACAAAGCAGGAGGAAATAGTGGAAGGGTTAAGACTATGTAGAGTCAATGAGCAGAATTTAACTCAGTAAAGCATGCATGCGTTTTACCACATGAAGAGGCGACTGTACCAAAAACAAATTAAAGTAAAATAAAATAAACACATATTAGCAAGTGAGAAATGTCTAGTTTAGACATTTATCTACAATTATAACAACAAAACCAAATGTATGATTTTTAAGTTAAGACAAACTTAACTTTTGCTTTTTTAAACAATCCTTTCTGGTTCTATTGGCAGATCACTTTGGTAGTTTTAGAATGTATTTCTTGAAGGAAGCAAAATTATCAGCCAACAGGCCAGTGCATTTTCCCAGGGAATTTTAGTAAATTCTCACCAGAATCTTATACTGTAGTTTATATTTGTAGCCTTATTTTAAGAAATTGTAAATAATTTGACTAGCTATTGACTAGGATCTTGCCCTTCAGTTATTCATTATTTTTCATAATTTAGGTGCACGGTTTCAGAATCGTTGTGTTCGAGGGAAAAGAAAGAAATTGCACGAGGCAGAGGACGAGATGAGATGGCTCAGCGTAGTGATTTAAAACGCTTCAGAAAGCGCACTTTCATTCCTTTTTCATTTCCCCGTTGCTCACTGATATCTTCCCCTCCGGAGGAGTTTTCCCATCATGTAGCTCTCTCGCTCTCTCTCTCTCTCTCCATTTCTATCTTTGTCCCTCTGTCTGGCTTTTTTGAAGCTGACATGGTGAAGTCTTGACCCTCAGTGACTGTGTCAGAGTTGATTTTGCAGAAAGCTTCTGGATCTGACATAGGGTCAACAGATAAAAGGCGAAAAACAAGTTTCTCGGCTTCACAAGCACTTTAAAAAATGCTTTCCATGAAAAAGCGGCGAGATCTGTGTAGGTCCCTGCAAAAAAAAAAAAGAACGCTAAATCTGTTTATGCCCTGCTTCCTGAACAGATTTATGTAGACATCCTGACCTCACACTAGACAATTTCATTGTTTGTGCTCCGAAATGAAAAGTTCAGCCTCATCTAAATCCCTCAGCTGTTTCTTTAATTATGGTGAAGGTCAAACAATGTCATTATAGCCATCAGTGTATCTGAGTGCAGTGAAATCTGCGACAGGTGACCCGGAAACATTGTGTAGTCACATCAAAAAGTCTGATTTCATTTTGTGAAACTTTGACATTTTGGTTTGGGATTGAAAAATAATTAGGCGACGACAGATCTGAATTTTAGGCTGTGGACAACCAGATGAGCTAAACAAGTTTGAATCCATGTGTTCTTTTAGTGATCATTAAATTGGAAATCAATATATTGGAACACATGATGATATGGGGTTACTTGTTGCCCAGGTACACCGAGTTAGGTTGATTCCCATGAATTGAAGATTTTAACATGTTTGAAAGTATGATTTCATTTTGTTAGTGAAACTCACAGCTAGTGTAAACGGTATAATCAGTATGGTATAAACAGTTGTTCCCTCACACCTCTCTTGAAGAAAAAAAAAAATACAAGCACAAGGTTTTAAGCTGTTACTATTTAAAGCTGTTAAGCTTCAATAAAAACTGGCCCTTTATAAAACCACAGTATTACAGTGATTCAGATAACGGAGAAAACTTGCCTTAGAGCTGAAAGAGATTTCTCGAAACTTACTTTTTCGTCGTCGCTGCTGAACAAAAGCCCCAGCGGCTCCTCGGCCTCCTCTTCTGTCTGCGCCTTAACAGCGGCTGGAGGAGGAAGCGGGGCAAGTGCACGCCGCTAATGAAAACGCACTGAAGCGGGTTAAAGCTACAGGAACTCGAGCCAAGTCTCTCTGAAAACCATCCCGGGGTGTGTGTGTGTGTGTGTGTGTGTGTGTGTGTCTTCGCCTTCTCATTTGCATCTTGGGTACTTAAAAAGAGTCTCTGCCCAGAATGCAGATTTCTTCTAAAACAAAAGAAGGAAAAATAATGTGTGTGTTGTCCCTTATGAGCGCCTTCTATCATTCCTTCCACTTTGATTTCCTCCAGAAGAATTTCTTTTATTTCTTGGACGCCTTCCGAGTCAGTTTCAGAGGGTCCCGTGCCTTTCTTTGTTTTCTTTATTGACAGGATTTAGCGAGCCGATCTGTCGAATGCAGAACCGCCTCATTAATTATGCCAGCCTTTAATTAGTCGCAGATTCAGAATGCAGGAGCGTGCAGGTGTGTGTGTGTGTGTGTGTGTCGCTTAATGAAGGACAGCCGTGATGAGGCCTGGAAGCAAAGCGTGCGGCGCGTTCGCAATTTTCGCAGATCGATACACATTTTCATTTTCCATCTGAGAGAGCATGGCAGTATTCTGGCACAGTGTACTGTATGTGTGTGTAAGTGAAAAGTGGACAGCCTTGAGCAGAGCACCTGATGGAGAGAGAGAGAGAGAGAGAGAGATGGTGATGTCACTCCCGTTTACAGGAGCTATAAACATTCGTTTTATCACCAGCCTCTTTTATTTTATTTCTTTTGAAGTTAATAAGACAAAAAACATCCAGCTCGTTCTGTAACAGAGAAACCATAAGGCATAAACCTCTTCTTCCTGAAGACTTTTCCATGTCAGATAACACTTTTTGAAGCAAGTTTTAATCTCTGAGAAATTAGACGCACATCGTTAGAAACAGAACAGCTCACACACACCAAAAACACCTGAATCCCTGCATGCGATAAATTAACGTTGAGTTCAGAAATGTTTAACTTCAGAAACACTTTTGAAAAACCGATCTCAGGGCCGGTCGATATGACAAGGCGTAAAATCATATCTCGTGTTACATTTAACGAAAATAAAAGTTGTCAGTTCCCAAACAAAACGTGAGCGCAGTTTTCAAGTGTAAAGACTTCAGTGCATGATAACTGCACTTACCTTGATATAGGGCTATTTCAGCAATGAATTTTTCAATAACTACAAAGTTACAGAATCAGAAGCAGATGTGTTTTACGGTTTTACAGTTTTATTTATTGTCTACAAAATGTTTAGATTTAAATCCAAAGAAACCAAATCTGTTTGTGTCGCATCGTAACACAATTCACCACGATAATGATTATAATCCTGTCACATCACCTGAGCCTTTCTGTACCAGCATTTTAGTTTCTGTTTGGAGTATAAAAAAAAAAATCTGCATCACTGTCTCATAAAAAAAAAAAAAAAACATTATTTACCTTTAAAAACACCTGAAAATTTTATTTTCAGCATTTCTAAAATGCTGATGTTTACTGGCTCATGTTGTAAAGTGTGAATCCATCAGATGCTGGCGTGAGCACGTGTGTGTCAGAAAAAGGTTGTTTATTTACATTGCAGAGTGTTCAAGCATGCGAGTCAGGAGTTAGCATGAGGCAAAAAACACACAGATTTGATGCCTGCAGAGATCTGATTTGAATCACAAACATCCCTGACATCTGCACAGTAACGCCGGCGTGTTCATTTAACTCCTACAGCGGTTAATGAGGCAGCTGGAGTTTCAGTTAAATCAGCTCAGAGTTCAAACCGAGCGAACGGCAAACCCGCTCAGTGGGGTTAACGCTAACGCTCAGATCAACACTTTTACTTAGATTTTATTTATCTGTTTAGCAAAAACTAAATACTAAGAAATGCTAAAATGTTAGTGAGACAGATAAAGATGCTGAAGCTTGCGACACTCACAGATGCTCATTATATATATATATAACTAAAAGTTGTGTAGTGAATTTTTCCTTTAAGTTTATTTTATTTCAAGCTCATAAACAAATTCATCACATAAAGCCAGAAGGCGTATGTAATGCTAGTCAAGCGCCGCACTTCATCTAATCTTTAGCTAGCATTATATTTTACAACAGAGAACCGTGTACAGGGAAACCTTGGATTCCGAGTACAATTCATTCCAGAAGTGGGCTCATATTTCAAAACACACATAAACCAAATCAAATTTTCCTATAAGAAATAATGGAAACTCAAATTATTTGTTCCACAGCCCCAAAAAATAAATATACAAAAATAATTAACACAAAATATAAAGTAAAAATAAATCAAATTAGCAAAAAAATTAATCCTGACAGATAAGTGTTTCTGTTTGTGCGCGCAGGCGCTGTGTGTGTGTGTGTGTGTGTGTGTGTGTGTGAAGCTAAAGTAAAGAGCCCCTCCCCTCTCCCCCGTCTCCTCTTACACAGTTACCCTTCCTCCACTGTTTTCACACACACGCGTGCATACAACATAAACACTATTTTATCTGAAAAATAAACAAGAAAACTCTCTAATGACACTCGATTGAGCGACACGCTAATGGAATCACTGCTGTGAAGTAAAAATAAAACAAATGAACCTGCACTTTACCTTTGAAAAGAATCACGACAGAGCAATGTTTCTGTGTAGAGCAGAGAGAAAGAGAGAGAGAGTGTGTGTGTGTGAAGACGAAAGTAGGAGGGGTCTGTGTGTGTGTGGCACGGTGTCCAATGACGCGCGCGCACACAGACACAAAGAACAGGCTGATACAGAAAGAGAAAACGGATCTTTAACCTCTCTAATGAGACTTGATTCTGCTTTACATGCGCGCTGTACACACACGCATACAGACACAAAATAAAATATGTTTCACACACACACACACACACACAGACCCCTCCTACTTTCGCCTTCACATTACACGCGTGCACAGATGTTGATTATACCAGTGAGAGTCCCAGCAGTGGAGATGATTACCCACAATTCTACAGCACAAGAGAGAGAAAAACCATTGGCTCAGTTGTGACCATGTGACGGTTGGCGTCAAAACAAGAAGCGCATGCGTGATACATGATACTCGGTACTCCAAGACTTGTTCGTGTTCCAAGTCAAAATTTATTAAAAATCTTTGCTCATCTTGAATAACACTCGCAAACCGCGTTACTCGCTATCCGAGGTTTCACTGTAGCTTGTTTTGTTTGGTCATTTTATCAAGTTTCTGTTGTCTAAATATAATTTGTGTGTGTGTGTGTGTGTGTGTGTGTGTGTGTGTGCATTTAAAGGAAATATGATTTAAATATCTAGTCCTTTTAAAAAAATGAAATAAATAAAGTATAGTGTAACCTATTGAATGTATGAGTGTGTGTGTGTGTGTGTATGTGTGTGCCCTGCGATGGATTGGCACCCTGTCCAGGGCGTACCCCACCTCGTGCCCTAAGTCTCCTGGGATATGCTCCAGGGTCCCCACGACCCTGAATACAGGATAAAGCGGTATAAAAGGTGAGTGAGTGATAGTGTAACCTTCAAAGGTGGAGGAAGTATGACAAAGCTTTCTTCAAGTTAAAGTGCACTTATTTAAATAAATCATAAACAAGTGAGGGATTTCAATCTGAAGCTGCTGCAATGTGAGTTTAGAAAGAAAAATCTCAGAATTATGTAAATATTAATTTAATTATTAATTAACTAAACTGCTTGCTTACAATGGATTTAAAAAATAAATAAATAATGGAGTTAAGGCTGAAGTGGAAATTTCTGTAATGTGTGTGACAGAGAGGAAACCCATGACCCGGTCACACACACATTCACAGACAGGCTTTGAGACAAACTGGGTGCTGCTGTTTGAGCGCCAGGCTCCGTGTCCTTATTAAAACTGAATGGAGAGAGAGTTGGCTGTCACTCAGGCCGGGGATCTACACCAGAATCAGCATCAGCCTTACACACTCCAGTGTCTCCATAGAGTAATAATCTGCCCTCACTCACAACAGCTCGGAGTCAAACTGTGTCCATATTTCGTGTCTGCTTAGTGCCACTGCTCCATGAATGCCATCAGACGCTGGACAGAATTGTCACACACTCCATTGAGCTCCTGAACAGATCCCTGGTGGAGTCTGAACTCGTCATGAGCAGAGGTGTCACAGGGATGTTGCTTAGCGTCCTCTGGTTTAGTTCTCCTCCTAACCCTTTGGTAAACAGTAGGCTTTATGTACATTAGAACGTTGATGGAGCTCCAGCAGAACCTAAGCAACACTTTTAGCTGTCACACGAACATGTAGGTGTTATAGAAACAAACATTTATTAAGATTAGGACAACAATTTGTTGTTTACTTGGGCTGTTAAAAGAAATAAAACACAATACTGTAGAAATGCAATCATTTTAACAAATGTTGATTTGAACCTTTTACAGATACATTTATTTTTGTGGAACGTTCTGACTTAAAGATCTGGGAAAACATGAAAAGCAAATCTAGTATTATTTGTTAACAAGTTAGCAAAGTGCGAAAAGAGGGTTAATAAGGTGGAGGTGTGCTAAATGGCTTAAAGTTAAATGGCTGAAAGTTACATTAAGTAAAAATATTTCAGTCTCCGTGTTCGATGGCGAGCGCTGCACCAGCAGGTCATTATAATTTGCAGTTCCAGCCGTGTGACTGGAGCTCATTGCAGACCTTATCGATTTAACGTTTTCCCAAGAAATGCGCTGGCCTTTAATTCCTGCTCTAATGAACCCCAGTGAAGTCGCTGAAAGCTCATTAGGTTTGAAATGAAGCTGTACACTAAAGCAGAGTAGTGGTGAGTGTGCAGAGTCCCCTGAAAGGCCGTAGACCGGGCAGGACGGAGGGAAAGGACTCACTGTTGCTGTTGCAATCTGACAACAATCTGTTAATTAAGCAACCTAATATCTGTAATTGCGCTCGTTCACGGCCCCAGCTGCTGAGCTAATGGTTGGTTTGCGGTGGCTGCCAGGATTCAGCTATCTCCGAGGTGAAAGCACTCAAAGCCTGGGCACGCAGGGGGTCTGTGCTCGATTCTCGCCACTCCGCAAAACCAGCCAACAATGCCCAAACAGGTGCTTCAAATAAAGTCCAAAAACAACACAAACCCAGCGTGTCTTGCTCTCCAGCTCAGATTCGGACCCGGTGCCAGCCGTAATGTCCTGCTGCCAAAAGCGCCATGCTAATTAACATCTTGGCAGCGCTGACCTGCTCTGATTCCAAGCTAATCCAAAGCTCAGTTTGAGTTTATCCTGAAATTCAGCACATGGAGTTCTGGAACTTTCTAAAGCAGAAGTGGTCCAAAAAAAAACTTTCTGCATGTCCAGTTACATACCCAATCATTTCTTACAAGACTGAATGGAGAGGGCAGTTACGTTTAAACGCTTCAGCATTAGCAATTAGTTCATGTATATCAGAAAGAATGCTTTTCACTGATAACATCACACGGTCGAGCTTAAACCTTAAAACTTCCTCAGATAATCTGATGGACAGAACCAGTACAGTAAACATTTCTCTGGCAAGTTAATATTTTATTTAACTGTATGAAAGATGACAGAAATAAAAGCAGCCTGACGTGAGTAAATTGTTGTAGGATTGTAAAGAGATCTAGGTTGAAGTCAAAACACGAGTCTTAATTTAAGAAGAAAAGCAAATGCGTCACATGTCCTAATGCCAACAGATGCAATAGAAAGAGGATTAAAATGAAAAGCAGACGAGATTGGAGATGTGAGAATAAGGAACTAGGAAGGCCATGTTTATCTCTGTCTCGTCATAAATGATAACATCTGGGTGTGACATGGAAATGAAATAACACAGCTCTCCCCTCTCCTATTTCCAGGCTTTCTCCAGCACACACTGCAATAATGAGCAGGAAGAGGATGAGTCAATCAAATGTCCAACAGAAGCTGAAAACAGCTTTGCAGGTCTGATGTACTTGAAGAAATTGAGGAGAAGCTTCAGGAAGTCAATTCCTGTGGTGTGCGGTAATGAGACGTGTCCGATGGTGTTGGAGTGTAACGTGTTCAGAGTCGAGGAAGGTGGAAGATCGACAGGTGTACGGCCCAGATCGGGAGGCGTCAGTGGAGGTTGGAAGAACAGAATAAATCCCAATTCCTGGTGTTATCTCATCATCCCCTGATCTTCTCAAGACACTGAGGTGTGAAAGAGACGTGCTGAGCGGGAATTTCATTGAACATTAGAGTAAGTGATGTGAGTTTAAGGTAGGCAGCATTGGGGGACGTTACTTTTTAAAGTAACTAATTACATTACAAAATTACTGTCATTAAAAAGTAATCAGTTACATTACAGCGTTACTTTCTGATAAAAGTACATTGAACTTGTAAAGTACTAATGAACTAGTTCGAGTACTTTTCTATTGCAGAAAATTAAAACTCCTTTGTGATTCCTCATGCATGTTGTTTTAGTCAAGACCTTTATAATTATTCATCATTCAGCGAAGTTTGGTCCATAATCTGTTAACTACTAATACCCCTATCTCACCTACATGGTTTCGCGCGGTTGCTGTAAGTACAGTTCATCATGATTCACCGCGAGTTTTGGTGCTGTGATTAGGTTTCCATCTTTCCATGAGTCTGTCCTCCCAGACCTTGCACATCCCCGAGATACTGATTCCTCCAAAGATTTACAGCTGTAACGTGTCTGGAACAATCCACAGAAGAAATCCACATGCTGAAAATCAGAGCTAAAGATAGACACCTTTATTTAGTGTCTGAGGAAAAGAGTCTAAATGCTGAAACAGTGACATCTCGGGCCTCTGCTGCTGAGTCGAGGCTTTTGGCCCAGAGCGAGATGAGACTGGAGTTTAGAATAGATGCTGCAGTCATAGCCAGAATCCTGAGATTCAATTTGTTGAGATTGTGTGTGTGTGTGTGTGTGTGTATGTGTCTGGGAGTTCAGGTAAATCTGCTTGCAATTTTCTCGCAGCTTTTACAGGGAATGGGAAAGTGTGTGTGTGTGTGTGTGTGTGGGGAGGGGTATTTCTGCACAAATCATCTAATTTCTCTTTTCATCGAACTCCAGCTTTGTGTCTTTTAAGAAGACCTAAAAGATTGATTTTTTTTTTTTTTTGCGTTAAAGTTCAGAATTCTATAATTTCTCTGGTTTTAGAGACGGAGACGTCGCTATGCTGCTCTCCAGACTGAATCTGACTTCCTCTAAAACACTAAAGTGACTCGAACCCTTGGCTCATGTCCCAAAAGTGCAGCGTTTCCCTAAACACAGATTGAGGAACAGGACGCTCTTATTGATTTCACTTTTTACTCTTCATCTGCTCACACTGGGGTTCACCAGCTGCTCCTGTGTGTATATACCTGTATACAGTTTATATTTAACAATATACAAAGTATTAAAGTGCAAAATAGATCATTATTGCAAAGGTGTTTTATCAAAAAAGACACATCAATGTGTTAAAGATTTTTTTTTATATAAAAATAAAATATTAAGTAGGTAAGTAAATAAATATTTTTAATGAAGTAAAATTGTAATAAATGTGCAAGAGTTTTATATATTAAATACATTATTTATTCAAAAGTATTTACTTATATTTTTAGATAGATCATTTCTGGTAAATAAAGTAAATACATCAATGAATTTAAAATTGAATAAAATTTTAATGAAGTTAAAAACTTTATTAGGATCAATTTATTAATTATTAAAAATATATATATATTTATACATGTCAGGTTCAGCTGAGTTGAGGAGACATTTATGACATTTATGTATTGTATTTTTAGCTGGATCATTTCTGGCAAAAATAACACACAAACAAACAATTACAAACCGGATTCCAAAAAAGTTGGGACACTAAACAAATTGTGAATAAAAACTGAATGCAAT
>JAQQZT010000009.1:2726822-2744235 GCA_030068275.1 Clarias platycephalus | reverse complement strand
ACACACACACACACACACACACACACACACACACACACACACACACCCACACACACACACACACACACACACACACAAAAAAGATTAACACTTTGCTGACATTCTTTTAGTGGGTTTAGGAGCAACAAGGCCCAGGTCCACAAGGTTGTGATTTAAGCTGACACTGAACTATAATTCTGTTAATGGCAGAAGGAAGGTTTTCGTGATTTAAGACTTTCTGTCTCAGGGACAATCCACTTTCAATGACTCCAGTCTCTTTTCAAATCTGACATTTATTCGTCTAGGCACATTTAAAGAAGGAAACAGCAGTCATGATAATGAGATCTAATTTATAGACTTCTAATGTACAGTATAGATTTAATTATTAAGCTATTGCTGTTTGTTTAGTCCTTGCTTATCTGCATCTAGTCCAATCCCAGTGCAAAAGCAACATCTATCCATCACAGTGCATTATGAATAACAGCCCGAATTCAAATAACCTCCTAGGAAAAAATATGAATAACATTGTTACACATTTTAATATTCACAACCATCACAGAGTTACAGCCATCATCATAACAGCTCCATTCACACACATGTCATGTGTAACAGTCAAGACACAGTTTTATCATCGTGTCACTTCTTTTAACAACAAGCTTAAACGTTATTGGAGTTACATTAATTAATACATTGTCATTTGGAAAGAAATTGCTTATGCAAAAGCTGTCTGTTTATTACTGTAAGATAATTATATCATTCATGTGTTTCTTGTTTCTATAGTAACAACTTACACAAACCCGGATTAAAGAAACATTTCATTGTTGATACGAAAAAGATGTTCATATAACGTTTATGGAACAACCATTTATACAGTAACTGCTGTAACATAACTGAGAACAGAAACAAAGCTTCCTGAATGTAACTTTACACTGATAAAATAAAATGATGCTTTAATTACTAAAATAATGCCATCATTGACTGTTTGACTGTTTGTTAGGAGGCCTCTCCTTCGGCAGGTGTACGAAGGGGCAGAGTGGTGGGAATGGGCACCAGCTGATATCAACTTCGTCATCTGACTCCACAGAACTTGATCAGGTGACTGAATATTTAGAGTCAACATTTCATTATACCTTAGATAATGTAGCTCCAGTTAAAAGGAAAATGATTAGAGATGAGAAACTTGCTCCCTGGTATAATGACCACACACACACTTTAAAACAAACAGCTCGGAAATTAGAACGTAAATGGTATCAAACTAAATTGCTAGTATTCCAAATAGCAAGGAAGGAGAGCATCCTGAACTATAAAAAAGCTTTCAGTGCTGCTAGATCATTGTATCTCTCCACTCTTATAGAAAATAACAAAAATAAGCCTATATTTTTATTGAGTACCTCAGCTAAATTAACTAGAAACAAGATCACTGCAGAAATCTCCACAACAACAACATACAGTAATAAGGACTTTATTAACTTTTTCAATAATAAAATCATAAATATTAGGCAAAAAATTCAGGCTTTGAAACCAGACAATTTAAGTGATACAGATGATAAACTAACCACACTATATCAGAACCTAGAATACTTTACTCTCCTTGAAGAGAGTGAAATAATTTCAATCCTCTCTACTTCAAAATCGTCAACCTGTGTATTAGATCGTATACCGACACATTTTGTCAAGCAAATATTACCAGCAATAACAGAACCCCTGTTGCAAATAATTAACTTTGCACTCAGAAGTGAGTATGTTCCCAAATCCTTTAAATTAGCAGTTATTAAACCGCTAATTAAGAAACCTGACCTTGACCTTTGACAGCTGTCCAATTACAACCCGATATCAAACCTTCCCTTTATCTCTAAATTTTGAAAAAGATAGTAGCACAGCAGCTACTGTATGTTCATATCTACATAGGAATGCCATAAATGAACACTATCAGTCAGCATTTAGGTCTCATCACAGCACAGAGACAGCACTTATTAAAGTAGTAAATGACCTCCTATTGGCATCTGATCAGGGTTGCATCACTATACTTGTGTTACTCAACCTCAGTGCAGCTTTTGACAATAGTATTTTCTTTCACAGATTAGAAAATGTAGTAGGAATTAAGATCCTATTTGACTGATCGTTATCAGATTGTAGATTTAAATGATGACCATTCAAATGGAGTTTGGTGTTCCACAGGGTTCAGTTTTAGGCCCACTGCTTTTTTCTCTTTACATACTTTCTCTGCTAGAAAAATTGCCAAGATAAGAAATATATTGTCACTAAACCATGCAGAAAATCACCTTTTTATCACCTCTACGTTGGACATTTGTAATGCCTTACTGTCTGGGTGTTCAACTACAGTAGGTGCATAAACAAACTTCAGTTAGTCCAGGATGCAGCAGCGAGAGTCCTCACTAGAACCAGAAGATACAGTACGAGCACATCACCCCTATCTTATCCACACTGCATTATGTCCCTGTGAAATTTCGCATTGATTTTAAAATCCTACTATTGACGTATAAAGCATTAAATAGTGTTTTACGATCCACTACGCCTACTTCGATCAAAGGATACAGGTTGCTTGTCAGTACCACGTATTATGAAAACTACAGCAGGGGGCAGAGCTTTTTCTTACAAGGCCCAAAGTTATGGAAAATATTGATAAAATATTGATCACTCAGGTTTGTTGTCGGTGAAGTAATTGGTTGCTTTACATCTCAGGGAGCCCTCATGTCTGTGTTTCTTTCTGCCTCTCCCTTTTAGTTATGCTGTCATAGTTAGTCCCGCCAGAGTCCCTGGTTGCATTCTGCACTAAATATACATTCATATTATACATTGTTTGACTGTAACCATATCTAACTGCCATCTCTCCTTATCTTCTGCTCTCTCCTCTTCTCTCTCTTCTCCTCTTTCTCCCTCTCTCTTTCCCTCTATACCTGTCTCTCTGTAGAGATATAGATGTCACTCCTGAGCTACCAGTGATCCAGACCCCCTCTGCTCCCTGGAGCTGTCTGACTCTTCCTGGTGTCCTGCTTCTGCTTGGAGATCTCGTTGATCGGTTTCCCTGTGTGGTTTGTCTGGGATGCATGTGGTGACTGGGGACGGTTCCACTTCCACGGTTCTGTCCTCGGCTGATGCAGACAGCTGTGACTGAAGTCGCTTGATAGTTTAGGATTAGAGTTTCTTACAGTCAACCTCAGCCTCCAATAATGAACTGGACTCCATTTTAACTAAAACACATCTCCTGTTATACTGAACTTCCAGTCTCACACAGTATGATGCAGATTAATCCCTGCTATCCATTTCACCCAAATGAGGATGGGTTCCCTGTTGAGTCTGGTTCTTCTCAAGATTTCTTCCTATTAACATCTCAGGGAGTTTTTCCTTGCCACTGTCGCCGTCGTCCTCGGTTTGCTCATCAGGGACAGTCTTATTATTTCGATTCATACACATCTCATACAAACTTAAATAATTATTTTTATTGTGTAAAGGTGCTTTGCTACAATGTCAATTGTTAAAAGCGCTATAAAAATAAAATGAAATTGAATCTTTGCTGTTGGATCTCGGGCCTATCCACAAGGCTTCTGGTCCCAGCCGGGAAATCCACCCAGACGAGGAGTGTCCGACAGATACCCGCCTGTTGCTGCACCGATAACAGCTGGGAGGAGCCAATCATGAGAAGTGCCAGTCAAGGAAACTCGCAGGAGCTGCAGCCCACGCAGGCCCACTCTGTACACAGCCACCGTTCACCAGTCTGTGACATGCCAGCAGGGTACTGCCCACAGACTTGCACTTTCTTTCCCTTTTCCCCTTCCTGTCTCCTCTTAACCCTTTCCTTCCCCCTTTTTCTAAACAAAATTACCCCTTTTCTGTAAGACCTCGCCTTGTGTTTATGGTGCCACCCATGCATCAAACATGTTACACTGGTGAAGAATGGCAGCACAGTGGGTTGAGTTGAAAAAGAGGCTGAGGTATTACTTGGCAGTGCAAGCTGTGGCCATGAGCTCGGAGCTGAGGGAGGTGCACTTAAATTTCCTATCGCTCCTTGCTCACTCCAGAGCTCACTAGGTAGGCGGCTTTCCCTTCAGCAGTGATTTGATTAATTTCAGTATAGGATTTCAGATTTGTCGGATTTTCGTGAATAATTATGACAGTTATAATATTCCGCTGTGTTCTCTTAAATATAACATTCATGTCATTTTTTTCCTCCAAGTTCTCAGTTCAGCGTTGTTTTCATCACCATCATCGAGCTCGTAGTGTGTCCATCAACATCAAACTGAATGAAACACTGTGTGAGATCTATGAGGACATACTCTGACCTTCACACCAGAGTTTGGACAAATGGGTTCCTGAAAGAAACACTGATAATCTTTAACTGCTCGGTCTCAGCAAGATGTCAGTTAATTCTCAATTAAAGATTTAAATTAAATTAAAGCTCACCTGTACATCAGAAACATCTTTAATAAGCAACTGTAGAGGAAAGTGTGAAAATAAAATAATGACAGCATTTAAAATAATGAAGTCATTTGCTGTGACAATCTTCATTATCTCTTGACAGTGGTTTGTCCGTTATAATCACTGTCAGTGTGTTTAATTGATCATCTGGATATAAATAAAGACTCGTCTCTGAAGATCAAATACTCAACACTTAATATTTGTCTTTAATAGTCTTTCGGAAAAAGACATGTTAATTAAATACGTTAATTCTTTTGCTCCAATGTAAATTCCAAACCAAACCCCGCTGACGATTTCATGTTTTATTTATGGATGTCTTTATTGTGATTTAATCAACCTCCATGTGCAGTGAAATGAAATGTTTTCCTAACAAGAAAAACAAAGCAGAAAGTTCTCTTAATTAGACTTTAGAGTTACACTTCATTTAAAAGTCCATTATAACTATCGCAAGTGTTTCCTAAATACTTTTGAAACGATGCTGGAGAATTAAAGGCTTTGGAACTTTTTATTGTAAGTAGAGAATAACGTGCATCATAACAGTGTTGCAAATGTTAATTTGATTGATTTGATTTGATTACCAGTTTAGTCTGAAGGCATTACAATCACTGAATAGACTTGTAATTTAGATTTATTATAAAGATGTTCTTTATATTTTTTTTAATGCAAATAGATCTTTAAAGACTAAAACTGTCAACAAATCCCTAGCCAAGTTTCTTAGGAATCCCTAACCATCCAAAGCCAAGGTGAAAGTGGGAATTCTGCATCCTCCATTGGTTCGTTTCTTGCACCTGCAGTGTTCCTGGGAATTTCATGGATCACTCAGGTGTTTAATTCCAAACCAGAGAAGAGACAAAAGTGCAGAGCGAATAAAAGCGTGCATGCAGTACAACTTGTCAGGTTTGATTTATTAAGTGTAACTCTTCCCCAACTGCTCGTCAGTCCTGACTAAAATGAATGAGACTCGGAGCTCAGTGAGACGTGATTGGCTTTTTCTTGTACGCAGAGCAAGAATTCACCACACATGAAGATAACATGAGAGCTTCTCCACGTTCTTCTCGGCATGATCCTTGGACACGGTTCTCGTGAAAAGCGAGACCCAGACCCTTTGTTTTACAAGACCAGGGAGCAAGTCTCTGGGTGATTCTCAGCTTTAGAAACCTATAGAAACCTTTCGGAAGCAGCTTTCACACTTCATCAATCATACAGAACTCTCAGGGCAAAATGTGCAGATTTTACACTGATCTAAAACATTAATGAAGAAGTGGAATGAATGAGTGTAAAACAGCGTAAAGTGAGAAACAGTTGATGCTTCCTCGTGTTCAAGGTGGAGAAAAAATATTAATCATGGAGAGGGTTTGTTATGAGATAAGCCAGGTGTAATCTGCATGGGTCAGGATCAAGAATGTAAAGAAGAGAACACAAGAACTGTTGTTTCTCTCCAGGCAGCATCTTAACACTTATAAGCTATCTCTTAACAAGGGAAACTAGAGGCTCTTGGAGCACCTCTCCAATTACTGCTGTCTCCCCTTAGGCATGAAGCAGCAGTAATTAAAAACTCATTAGCATTACATTGCATTGATGATGATGATATGAAGTAGTGTAGCCGTGATGAGGGGAGCGTTGGACAAAATTACAGGACAAATGCAGGGTATGATGTGGTTGTGGATTAGTAATTAAACTGGTAATTAGATATTATAATAAATTTATTTATTCATATTGAGTAAGTTTTTATTCTGGTAAGGGTTGCGGTCAAGCTACAGCCCATTCTGGGACCACTGGGAACTTTGGTTTAATTTCCAGTGATCTCGAAATATGCTCAGATTATATTTGTTATATTGTGCCACTGGTCCATTAGCATGTCCCCTATGGTTGCCAAGTGTTGCGCTGAGTGACAGGGAGAGAGAGATGACATCTCTCCTACAAAATGAGCAATTCTGCTTCCTCATCTCCTGGCCACGAACAGCTGTAACATCATCAGGATTCAAATTCATGACGACAGGGTGAACACAATTTTTAGTTTTGCCACATGACAGCTCACAATCAAGTCTACAGTACAAAGCCACCATTTTCTAAGGCAATATGCAAGTCTTTATCAAGGACATGATCCCTGACCATACAGAACCCTCCCCTAGCGGCCTCTCATCACTGTGCTGCTTTGGATCTGGTCAGTGATTTCTCAGCAGGTGTGGTAATGGAGCAGGACTGAGAGCAATCATGTTGGATTGTAATGAGCTCTGTGTTAAGGGAGAGAGCTTTAGGAGCGCGTGGTGCAGATGAAGCCGTCAGATGCACTAGTTTTGTCACGAGTTAAAGAAAAGAAGCAGGAAGGAGCAATGATAAACCTTTTCAGTTCAGATCTCATGTAAAGATAAAATGCATGAGAGGCTTCTGAGACATTGGGTAATACTGGAAGTTTATGCACTTACAGGGCAATGCTAAGGAATGCGTGGTTTGTTTGATGTTAATAAAGATCATGAGATGTTCGACTGTTAACTGATTAATAATGTTTGAGTGTTCTGTAAGGATGTGTTTATTGGAAAGACTTTTAAAAGGAGTCTCCAGTGTCAGTGTGAAGGAGTTTTCTCAGTAGCGGGACAAGCCTGTGTTGTCCCGTGTAGGCCAGGCTTGGAGGACCCAAAAGCAGACACAAAAAACTGAACTTAGTTTTTGTGATTTTAATGAACAAAGTGGAAAAGAAGGCGGCGAACCAGTTCTTGGGGTGCTGTCTGTGGTGGGCAGTGGCGTGGACTGGAGATGGCTGAAGAGAGTGGTAAGGAGATGAATGATGCAGAATGATGAGTGAGTGCGGCTGTGTGGGGAGATCAAAGCTGCAGCGCGCGTGCTGAATCCGGTGCGCAGGTTGAGGAGGAGAGCAGCTGTGTGAGGAGATCGAGGTTGAGAATTGAAATGCTGGTGATTCAGAAAACATGCACCTGTTATCAGATTTGCAGGAATCCTGGGTGTTAAAGCAGATTCAAAGTCAGTAGCGGAAGCAAAAGATCAAAGCCGGGTAGTCAGTCAACGTAGCAGACAGCACTTTAGCAGAAAGGGGGGGGGGGGAGTGGGGGGGATGGGGGTTGAATGGGCAAAAAGGGGTCAAGAGCATGCAGGGCAACACAGTATTCTAGGCAATAACTAGACACGAAAAACCACAGAGCTTATAGCGATCAGTGGTCGCTTGGTGCGAGACTTATAAAGAATTAAAATCGGGAGCCAGTGTGCTCGAGCCCGTGAATGAGTCGTGGGCGTGACCCAGCGTACCGTTACATGTGTGTTTGGTGTCTTATTCACTTCAAGAGAGAGAAAGAGAGACTGGTGAGGAAACAAGAGTTTCTGGCTGATACAACGTCAGGAAGAACAAGAAGAAAGTAAGAAACTTGGTAATAGGCAGGAAGGTAATGGTGTCCTCAATGTGTTTTAGTCTTAAAGCTGAGCACTCTGATAGAAGAGGAAAGAGTGTGTGAGAGAGAGAGAAAGAGAACTACTGTATATAGTTTGATCCTAATGCCGTATGTCAGCTCTGGCACTCGTCTGTCCAACCTCATCTATCACAACGTGCCACACACACACACACACACACACACACACACACACACACACACACACACTTGTAATTTCCCCTTAATGTAAACGTGACAGATAGAATTTTATCAAGAATTATTCATACAGTTCTGCTTGATATTTTCCTGAAGATGTTTTGACTCTTTTCCATCTCTCTCTCTCTCTCTCTCTCTCTGTTTCTCTTTTACACTCCTGTCATGAGTGAAATTCCTTTTCTATCTTTTCATTTCAGAATAACGCTTGTAGCTTCTCCTCCACTAGACCACTTTAATCAGATACAATTTGGCACCTTTTTCCTTTTTCACACATTCATTTAATTATAGATTTATTTATTTACACATCAGCTTTTTCCCCTATTAATTTATGTTTAGATTATGAATATACAGAATTTTTATCACAACTAATTCTGATTGAAATTGTTACATTTTTCCTGTAACAGAGCATTGTGTGCTAAAGGATTTAATTCTTTGTACATCAAAGCAATTTGCAGATGACTTCATGCTTTTCTTCTATTAATTGAAGCCTGAGGCATCATAGATTCTATTAATGTATTGCTACTTTAATGTTGTGGAACATCAGTGAAACATGTCTACAGAACAATATACAAATTGTTACATTTATATACACAGTATCGCTGTTCAATCACTAATGTGTTTCACTGACAGATACATTCACCTTAAACACAGGAAGGGCTTTTAATATTATATTTCCATAAAAAATAACCAAGCTGAAGGAAATATAACTCATAAATCGGACACCAGGATTTGATGCAGGATCATAGGAGACAGTCTGGATCAACGGGACACACTTTGCTCTGAGGGGAACGCAGCATGAAGGGTCAAAGCTCAGGCCTGATCACACTGATGCAGATATGTCTCAAGGTCAGGAAACCCAAGGCTTATTATTATTATTATTATTATTATTATTATTGATATTGCTTGCTGTTTATAATTGATTTTTGAGGTATCAGTTCATTCATCAAAGCTAAAGCCGAGCTGCTTAATTAAAGGGAAGTCGTCTGCGAATGGCAGTCCATTAAAAAACGATTCATTATCCAGTATTTCCTTCTCGTCCTACTGACAAGCCAGGATCAGAACCCTTTTACATTCCTGATCAGATGATTATAGAGAAATTTCTCTTCAACTTCAACCTGTGATCAGAACAAATCCCTGTGCTTTGGTGTAAATATTTTCATGTAAACAGATTCATTGTGTAAACTCTAATCCTGGATCTTCCTCATAGTCTTGTCCTTTTCCTCGTTGGGCTCGTTATGATCTTGATAATTATCTAATGAATGAAATCAGGTGGCATGACGTGTAATGTAGACACAAGACCAGTACCTGCTCGTCTAGACTGAGTTAATCAGAAGAATTAAGCAAGCTTGAGTCCTGAGCAAGATATGACTAATTAGATCCCACATACAGGATCTGTGTATTTCCAAGAAGCAATTTCTTATGCAAATGTTGGTTTTGTTGCTTAAGGTGCCGTATCATTTTGAATGCAGAATTTGAATTGACATTTCCACAAACTATCATTAAGTTCAAAACAAAGTGCTACAGTATAGTTTTTCTTGACTGTTCCAGTTATTTTGGCACGCAGCTGAGTGTGCTCAGTGCTCGGTGATTGCAGATTGGCCTGGCATCATGCCAGTTTATTTTATTCATACAAATATTTCATTTTGTAATGTACACGTAATCAATTAATTATTAAAACATGCAGCATTAAGTTTAATGATCACAATTTGAATTTTTTTCGAAAAGTAAAACAGAACAATTCGAATCAGCAAATTCATCTAGCCTTGTTAATTAAAAGCTCATTTACAAGAATACTAACAACACTGATTTTAATCTTGTCATGGATTTCTCAAATTGAGTAAAACTTCTGCATTACCCAGAATTCCTCAGTTTGGAAATCGTACTTGGAAACTAGAGAAGGTCTTTCCATCCCTGACTTTAAATCAACACGGCTGCCCACAACATTAACGGTAAACAAAGTATGTGTTTGAACTAGTTACATGGAAACAAAAGAAACTCTGATAACACCATAATTGTATTTTAGTGAACGCAAACTAGGGGGCAGCAACACATGCTATCAAGTGTAGGATATTTCAGTTGCCTAAAGAGTGAAATAAGAGTCTGTGAAATGTGCGCAGTAAATTTACACTTCTCTGAGACGTCCTCTAAAGCACCGTCTATATTTTATTACTCTGGAAGGTTGTGTTTAAATTCCAGGACAGCTAGTCTGAGAGTCAGTGTTGAGCATGTGAGTGAAACTCTCAACTCTTAACTATTTAGTCTGAGGCACGTTGGATTGAATTCTGCGGTAAACGCATCATATACACCGATCACAATTACACAGAAAACGCATCTGTGAGAATGAAGTGATGTGTCATGTGTCATGCGGATCTGTTCGACTCTGGACGGTGGTTTGGACATTAATGTAACTCAGATGCTAATACAGTAACTCCCTCATGACAATAAAAAAATATATAATTTTTTTTATATAACAGCAGGAAAAATGCCTCGGGCCACTTTCCAGAGCAAGAAATTATAATGAGAAAGCAAACAGACATTTTTTTTTTTTCTTACCACTATTATATTTACACACATTTCATTTAATTTTTAGGGCAGTAACAATGTCTCGGCTTCATCACACCACTGTTTTGCTATAGCAGCATGACTCATAGTATTTTATTCGTGGTGTAAAGGTGTACTTAAAGCTTCATAACTGTTCATTCGACTGGAATAAGACCTCAGTGAAGCTGATCTGTAATCAGTGTTTTCACACAAGCATACCAATCATCATCTCACATCAAAACAAGCTTTCAAGCTTAATCCCAACTCTCACCCATGGCACCTCTTTAACTGGGTTTGTATGCAGAAGGCTTGAATTGAAACATGCGTTTAATCCATTTGCATGCGGCGCACTGCCTGATTCATAACCGTCTCTTTGCTGCCTTTTTTATTACCAGCAGCTACATTCATAAGCAGCAGGGACACTTGACACATGCTGATTATCGCTGAGGAAAGCGCCAGGACTTTTGCCCCTTCCGCATAACAGTGTGTATAGACGCTTCACACCATGAATACCAAGTGCATGTGGAAAATATTAACAAGCAACATTGTCACGCATCCCCCTCTCTGTGGTGTCGGTGTGAAGCCGCGAGGAGGCGGATTGACATTTAGAGAGCTTCACTTCCCTCTGCTGCTGTAGAATTTCTTTATCTGACACGGGTCAGTGCTCCAAGATGAGAAATCCACAACGCTGAGCACAGGCTGGACTTTTTTTCCTCAGCTGGAGCTACAGATTCCTGGTCTGAGCTGAAAGGAGTGGAATCTGCACCAGCTTAGTGGTGGAATGTTTCATAACAGATGTCATTATTATCCAGATGGGGAGTTTGTGTTCCAGTGGTGTTAATGTATATTCTCAAATATGTATGAAGATGTTTGATGGCATATTGAAGGTTACAAATTTCACAGTTTAACTTGTTTAAGAGCTTATATGGAGGAATGTCCTGAAACACATCCACCACACACCAGACACAGTGTAATGTCTGTTCTCTCCGGCGGTTCATCAAGTTAATCGACTGCGTTTGTGTAAATAACGTCCAGTAGCAGCTCCACCCCATTAGTCGCCTTAATATTCACCCACAGAATGGAATTGTTGATGTGGGTTGAAAGTAAAATACAGTACAGTATGTGTTTGGAATGATTAGAAACAAAACCATTTGACCATTTACAAAGAATGTATTATTGCACATCATGTTGTAATACTGATATGAGGATGGTATGACATCTTTTTGGATAAAAAAAAATAAAACGATGACCCACAAGAGGTCTCGGAAAAGAGAAAAGTGTTTTCCTGCACACACATCTGTTGGTTAGCTGTAAATGATCTGAACTTGGCTTAGCTCAAGGACTAAAGTTTTATCCCAGGAGTGTGTTGTAAGGTCTTTGATGATAGTGATTGCTCAAGTACTTGAGAAACAACAGCATAATCCTTAGGAGTGTATTCAGTTTTATTTTAAATCGCAACAGTAAAGATTGTCACAAAGACCCGGATGTCGATTTAGATCTGTAGACATGATTAAAGTGATAGTTGTGGCAAATAACGCAAATAAGTATTTGTACTTAGGATTTATTTAGTCTGTATTCCTCTTGAATATTTTCCATATGTGATAATTGTTTCTTCTACTTAAATGTTTTGATGAAAAACATTTTTACTTTTACTTCCTCCATATTAAATCCACATTTGCTATGTTTCAGCTGATTATCACAAAAACGTATACTGATTTTCTAATCTGAACATGAGGGTTCACACGATTGCCCTCTCCATATCATGATTGACTTACGCCCCATGTGAAAAAGACAGGAACAAACCAATTCTACCAATTCAAGCAATGAAAAGTTTCTTAAACGGGTCATTATTAAGCGCAGATTGGTTAGCATACCAAAGTGACTGACAGAAACCTGGAAAACATATCCCGCCCACTTGGTCGTTGAGCTGCAGATGCTTTTAACTGAAGTTATTGTATAGAAGCAATATAGTGGATGTGCTGAGAAAAAGACAACCCTTACACATTTGGTTTCAAGCCATTAGCAATATACTTATCTAGTATAACAATTATTAATTTTTTTATATTTTGTTTTGTGTGCTCAGATTTTATTTCTGAGCACACACACACACACACACCCCAACTCTGTCATGCCTATTCAAATTGTTTATCTGTTCCCTCAAAGTCTTTTACTTTGGCGCTCAAGCTCTGTCACTGTTACTGTTATAACTGTGCCACAATTCAAGCCAATTAGAAAAAGTAACATTATTATTTCATACAGTAAGTCCACAACGTACAAACAAGTTCTGTTTTCTGGAACACGTTCATGAATTGGATTAATTTGTAAGTCAGACAAAGTGAGTCTTACACACCTTTGACACAAATATAAGGTTTGGTGTTTTGTCTCAGGGCTGTTTTCCACTGTATTGGACTGTGAACTTTGTCTCGTTGAGGATTTTTCTGAAATTGGGATTATTCAGCATTGGGACAGTTTTACAAGACAGCCATCATCGTGCTTCCATACCAATTCATTGAAACCGTTGAGGCTGACTTAATTTCTCCTGCACCCCAACACACACACACACACACACACACACACACACACACACACACACACACAAACACAATATACTGGACTTTGGAAATTTTTTACATTTACTTACAATATTGTATATAAATTGTAAATGTTTATATCTATAATTGGTACAAATGATCATAGATCCGCAGTCCATTCGTACTGTATCTCCGGAAATTCGTAACTCAAATGTTTGTAAATCGGCAACTGAAATTTAATAAAATTATTAAAAGAAAAAAACAAAGTCACCACCTGGATTTAACTAAGCAAATAGTTAAGAGCCTTCCACTGGACAATTTCTGCAGTGATTAATATGGTTCAGCTAGCAAACATATTTAACCCTAAATGCATGGAGGAGCTTCTCATTTCTTAAAACATGTCTGAAGACATATACTTTGGTTGTGGCTAAGGTTACTCTGTTTCAAAAGGGCTATTGGCCTGCATCTAAAGAGATTGCTGAAACTACTACTGTAAGATTATTAAAACCTGGAAGGGTAGTGGTAACCCATTATAAAAAAAAGTGTGTTTATTGTTTGGTAATGAATGTTTTATTTTGAAGCTTGTAGGCACATGCATGTTTCAGGGCAACATTCAGTCATTACATGGAGTGCCCATCACTGACCGATTTGCTGAAAATATCTTGTACTGTACCATTGTGTATCTTGTATCAATGTGTTAACAACAACAAAAAAATTTTAAATCTGCTCTCAGACAGGTGCCGGCTTTCATCGTTGATATAAAAGAGCTGGCTCATGGACCTGATTTCCTCACAAAAACCCATCACAAATTGGCTGTTCACTGTTTCCTTCTCAAATTATCTATTTAGGTTTTTGCCACAAAAATAATGTCATCATTCTCACTTTTAATAAAACTACAGTAGGACAGAACAGCTACATGTATCATTGTAAAACTGCCTCTTCTTTAGCCATAAAACTCAGCGCTGCTGAAAGTTCAAGCTGTAATGTCATTTTGTGTAAAACATGGTGTGTTTACTCCTTTCTGTCCTGCCATGTCTAAACCAGTCAAATCAATATTATATAAAAAAAAAAAGGCCTTAAACATTTTATCTCTTGTAAGGCCGACAAGATTTCATTAACTTGTAAAGAATCTAAAATAATAATCATTGATTCTTCTTCTTCTTCTTCTTCTTCTTATTATTATTATTATTATTATTATTAGTCACATGTGCCATACAGTATAATGAAATTGAAAATGATTTTTTTTTCGCAGTTAGGAAGCTGGACCAGCCAGGATACAGTGCCCCTGGGGCAGACAGAGTTAACGTGGCGGTGCTGGGGCTTGAACCCCCAACTTTCTGATGAAAAACACAATAACTCACAGCCATAACCAACTTTGGCTGAACACAGCCATAGAATTCTATATTTAGTTTTTCATTATTAATTTAATCTTTCAATTTAAACTTTTGTTTATCCAGCCAACATTATTAGCATGATGTATTTGCAGATATTCATGTACATTTATGAGTTGAGTTGAATCATTGGTGTATGGCTTTAGCAACAGCTAGGCTTTAATTTGTTTCCTTTTTTAACCTTTCAGTTAAACATACATTTGCAGTAATGAACACCCATTTTAAATTTAATACTTAAGATTTCATTATTTCTGCCTCTTTTGTGGCTTGTTGTTTCCACATGTTTGGCGGCTAGAGAAAAACATGTAAATCACCTGCAGCTGTACAAACAACAAATGCGAAAGCTCATCCGAGGGTCCATCAGTGGAAAAAACAAGTTTCACTAAAAGAATGTGTCTCAAAAACTGTAACTATTGCAATCATTCATTTCATCATCCAAGGATTTCATCCCTTCATTATCGTTAAGCAGCAATGTGTTAAAGATCTCGTCCATCATCTTCATCCAGCTGTATCCATTATTTTATATAATACATCAAAGGCTAGAGCTGACAAAGCACCAGTTTAAATGAAAATCAGAGACCTGCCATAAATGATGCTGAATTCATTGCCACAACAACTGATTATTGCTGGACAGCCCGTAGCCAAAGTTTCCTTGGTGTTACAGCACGCTGGATAGATGCTGACACACGACACACTGGAGTGATGCTCTGCTGCTCTTGCCTGCAGGCAGCTGAAGGGATCACATACATTTTCTGCACTTGCAGAGGTCCTTGACAACATACTGTACACACACAGAATATAACATTCAGGAGAAGAATTTAGGCACAACCACTAACAATGCTTCCAAGTTTTGTGACTTACGAATTACAATGTAGACTAAACTTCAAGTGCAAGTAATGAAAATGACAAACCCGGGAAAGAAGATGATAGGGTGAAGGGACAGGTGTTGAGGTTTATGTTCTTAAGACTGAAGCCTTGGTATGGAATACCAGTTGCCAAAACACCATCACTGTGCCTGTTATCTGCTTGGCATAGTGTACACAGTGGACACCTCAACAGCATTTAAAAGCATAACTTACCAGGAGATTTTTTTGTTTAACATAAAGAGTTATGTACTTTGGATAAAGTGATAATGGTTTTAAAAAATGACTTCAAAACTGTTCCAAGGTGAGCTATATATTATGTTGAATTACTCACTCACTCACATGCTCAATGTCCACTCACTTTATTCTGTTTACAGGGTGCCAAGGTACGCAGAGCTTATTTCAGGACACACACACACACACACTTGAAATATCCAGTATCTAGAATGTAGAACATAAATCATAAAAACATTGAATTATAAAGTGTGTGCAAAAAATTTTCTGGTATGCAAACTGTATGTGTACATGGAGAACATCGCAGACACCCAACATCTACCAAAGGACTAAAACTGCAGCAAGCACTATTAAGTAAAAAAAGCCAACTACATCAAGAGACATTTGAAATAGTTACCTGCACTGCTACCTAGAAACAGCTCCACTCCACTTCTTCTCCTTGAAGAAAGCCAATCCCTGAAGGTAGATAAGACCAGGCAGTTGGACCTGGTTATCCATTATCAGGTGACACATTGGATGACCCTTAAAAGTTTTCTGCAATCTGAAAGTTGTTTATAAACCTAAATACCCCTCACTCTGCCTCAGCCACATAAGAAATACTCTACAGCACAGCAGAAGTAATCTTCTGTCCTGAACGAGCTTGCTTGGCCTCTAAGAACTTTGAGAACCAGCTTCTGTTGAGAATGGGAGATTTTACACTAGGACACTAGGAAGTTACATCTTTTTTTTTTTTCTATAAAAATGTTTGTATATTATAGCTTGAATGCAATTTCTTTTTTTCATGTTTAAAATTCTTCTAAATATTGTTTATTTACAGTATTAGTAACTATGTCCAACGATATCCAGGAAAACCAGTTTCTTCGTAGAGTAATGGTACTTTTGCACTTAAAGTGCATTTTACAATATGTACTTAGAACTTCACCTTGAGTGAAATGTTAGTTACTTTTACTTGCAGTGGATTACACTGTGGTCATTTACTTGAGTATTGAGTTTCTGTATTTTAGACACCTCTGTTGAGGAGTTGACGTGAGGAAGACTCAAAACTTGTCCTGTTCTAGGTGACACCAGATAGAGGGATTAACCAGACATGGCATTCAGTTCATTACAATCATCAGTCTGGGGTAAGTTAGAAAGCAGTTCCCCAGTGCAAATTTACAATCAGGAACTATTTTTTTTGTTGCTGTTGTTCTGTCAAAGCTCTTGTTCTTGCTTGTTTGGAGAGGAAGGCAAAGTCCAAGCAGTCCTCTGGGATGAACAAAACCGAGCTGCTTCCTCCTACACTCTTCAACATCCCGCAGCAGGAAGAGACAAGTCAAGCGCTGTGATCTACACTACTGCACTGCTCCACATTCCTCCTGAAGGCCCAGATTAAAACGTTCACCCCAGTGAGCTCGGGGAAACATAAACCCACTGAAGCACAGAATCAGATTTAACCAGATCTGCAAACTCTACATGGATCAGGCAAACTAATTATAGAGGACATGAGAGGATGAGGTGAATTTAAGATGCTCTGGCTCTTATAGTGTAAAAACAGATTGATCCACAGCCAACAGTGTGAGCCTTTGAGACTAGCTAAGATCATAGCTGAGGCACTTTGGCAGTAATACCTGGTGCTGAAAGATTTCCTATTTGCTAACACATAGCTAGCAGTTTTACCATTGTTGCTATTTATACCAGTGGAGCTTGGGATTATAAACCCAGACTTTTACAAATTATTCAACTAATAATATAATAATGGGCGGTACGGTGGTGTAGTGGTTAGTGCTGTCGCCTTGCACCTCCAGGGTCCGGGTTCGATTCCCTGGCCAGGCTCGATTCCCGTCTCTGTGTGCATGGAGTTT
>JAQQZT010000009.1:2635423-2646027 GCA_030068275.1 Clarias platycephalus | reverse complement strand
TGGTAATAGGAAGAAACCTTGAGAGGAACCGGACTCAACAGGGAACCCATCCTCATCTGGGTGAAACAGAGAGCAGGGAATGATCTGCACTCATACTGTGTTGATGTTAATTGATGTTAATATGGAGTCCAGGTAGTTATTGTACATGCTTTTGTTACTTCCACAAGTCAAAGCCATACTAGCAACCCATCAACATCATATTTTTATTTTAAACATCATATTTTATTTCTGTCTCTTGTTCTCGTAGCATCAGGGTCATTAGCATTTCACGTATTTCTTCTTACAGGATCATTTCATGTTGTCCCTCACAGTTTTAACATGATATCCAGGCAGTGATATCATGCAGCATCACAGATGTACCCATGCTTTGCTATTAAAGTGCTACGTTCTTTATCGTGTCTAGAATTCAACCCTCAATGCAATTTCCATACACCACTATTAAATCTACAAGAAAAGACGCCGCTCACACTTTGTACCCATTATAATATACACGCTGCTGAATCCGAGTCAGCCAGCTGTGAAACAAAGTTCATTTTCTCTTTCTCATGTTTTTTTCCTCCTCCTTTTTCTCATTAGCTCTTTTTTTAATGCACACAGCAGGAACCAAGAAAACAAGTAAAAAGAGGGGGTTCGTAATTGAGCGATGGCGTATCGTTAAATGCGGTGAAGCAGAACCGTCGGTAAATAGCACATTTACGCCTGTATGGTAATAAGTTCATTATACTGTACCAGATAGGAAAAACAAAAGCAGACACAGAGACAACAACAATAAAGAAGCTAAATATATTTGTTGTGTGCTTCGTTTTGCAATGTTGTTTGGGGCAGTGATTTTTAGAAAGAAAAAAAAAAAAACTATTCAATTTATTTGTTTAAAAGAAATCACTAAATGTTCAAGTTGTCATCCAGCATTTTCATTTCTCGTCCTTCTCATTTAAGGCTCCTTTTGAAAGCAGTGACTCCTTTCTAGTGCAATCATATGGCTTGATACGAAATGCATTCTGAAGGAGGATTTCATCTGAGGTTGGCTCGGAGCTGTTTCGATGTTATCGGGATGTTCCTGCTTTTCGGCACATGCTCAAGATCACGATTGTGATCGGAAATCAAACAGCTGCCCAAGTTGTTGCATCCTCTGACCTCTAGAGTCTGTAGTTTATGACCTTCAAGTTTCATCCCAAAACTCAATATCATTAACATGGATATACCTGATTACGCAGTTGGGTTCATCCCTAATTATGCTTTGTAATTTATTAACCATGATTTTATTAAATTCTAATGAATTCTAATTTTTTGTGCACATATGAACAGCAACAAAAAAAAAAACTGTTGTTCATATTTACACAACTGGAATACTAAAGCAAGTTCCAGCTAACAAACTATGCGAGATTGAACCATAGATTAGATATATTATTCACAGTAATGAAAAAGAATAGTTGGATACATCTGGTCATGAGGTTACAATGCAACCTTGAAATATTTGCATTAAAAGATTTCATATCACATACGTGTCCTGCGCTGGATTGGTACCCTGTCCAGGGTGTACCCCGCCTCGTGCCCTAAGTCTCCTGGGAAAGGCTCCAGGTCCCCACGACCCAGAATACAGGATAAACCGGTATAGAAGATGAGTGAGTGAGATATCACATACGATGTGTATATCTCCTTATATTTGCTCACTGACAAAGATTTTCTACTGACACTTTGTCTCCATGTTAAATTTTCTTGTATGTGCCACATGCTGCGTCCAAATTGTACAAGTTCTGTGTAGGAATGGACACCAGAGTGTTTCTTATCTAAAAATTGGAACAAGCTAGAACACTTGATTGTCTAATGAACGCTTGCAGAACCTATTAGAAACCGTTTTTTCCTTAAAGTGCTTTAACACCCAGAGCATTTGTTCACTGTTGGGTTGGCTTCAGAGTGTACAGAATTACACATAAGACAAAAGAAAAACAACAACAGATCTTCTTTCTTTTTTTTTTTCCTTTTTTGGCAACGCACAAGGTGACACATCCCAGTAGGAACCCTAAAGCTGGTGTAATTCATAGCATTTATTTACAATAATAATATATATATATATATAATGCTTGAAGCTTTTACGATGTAAAATCTTCAAGCAACAATACAGTATTTTTTTTATTTTTGGTGGTTTTTCGGTTGAAAAATAAACATGAATGCTTCAAGGACTGTTCAAGTCAAACCAGGATTTACAGTGAAATTACTGGTAAATGAAAATGAACGCTTAAAAAGCGACTGACATTTATAGATGACGTCAAGCAAAGTTTGTTGATGAGACTCACAGTAAATATTTTGGATGATACAAACATTATTAAGAAGCCTTTAGCGTGGCCAATTTAAGGGAGAAGAGGCATCTGTCTGTGGGAACTGTACGCACCATCATTCACCAACACCACTTTGCCATAGTTATTTACTCCAAGTCATTTAAACAGGTTTGAGAAATTAAAGGAGTTCCTGGGAGGTTCTTGTTATAGGTATCTAAACACTAGTGAAACGCTGGGATAAATTCATTAGTGTAGCGGGGGATTATATGGAGAAGTAATACTGCACAATCAAACATCCCACTTTGACCTGAATGCCCCTCATCTTGGGTAGCGTCTGAAGATTCTGAAGCTTGTCAGACTCATCCTGCAGGGTGAGTGCACCTGAAACTGAGATGAGATATCAGTATTGTATCGAAAAAATGGGAGAAAAAGGGGACAGGAGGTGGTGATACTGCGTAATAATATCACAACTGTTGGGTTTTGATGATTATTTGTTATTGGATGTACATAGTGTATTAGTAACGACTTCTTAGCACAATGTGGTCGAGTTTAAGGATTGCATTTAAATGTGTAGTGGCTTTGAAATCCTGTGGATCGTCGCAAATTAAATAATTTCCTTCGCATCACTGTTGCCCTTCTGCAAAATCAATAAGGGTTTGGCGAGCAGCTGTGGTCGTCATTTACTGCTCGCAACACGGCCCGCAGCACGTCCTTAGAAGCTTCCAGAGAGAGAGGAGGCGAGTCAAAGAATGTGCTGATTAAGAGTTTCCCCCAATAGCCACGCTCGTGACCCGACTTTCAATTAAACAGGCAGAGCAAGAAGAACTGGCCTTTTAAAGAGCCGCAGCGGCTATGCAAATACAAATACGAGTGGCGCGCTTCTCGTCCAGACGATGCATCATCTTCTGCAATCCATTTAGTTTCGTGATGGATCCAGTACTCACGAGCCAACCTTTAAAAGCCAAGATGATGGATTAAAACCATGCTGTGATAACTAATTCATGTGAGGACGTTAGAAAGGTTTATGAAATCTCCCTAATGCCTTCATGGAGGTTTAATATATGGAAACAGAGAGAGTGAACAAAAGGGATTGAGTGAAAGCAGGAGCCTGTCCAGGTTGACGTCTTAATTGAGTAATGTCTTCAAGCACGAATATTCAGCAATGAGAATATACAGTACACATACGATTCGAGACAGGGGTGCATTAAGTAGTTTTATGATGTATTAGAACAAAGTCCATGATGTAACCATGGCAAGGCATCAGTAAGACACAAGGAAAGCACACACATTTGCCCTTTGACCTCCGTACACACAGTCTGGGTGTCTATTTACAGAAAAAACGATTGACTTTGATGGCTTTAATGATTTTGTAACATTTTCCATACAGACATTTTTATTGACCTCTTACTTTTCTGATAACGACTGATTATCTGTCGTTTGATTGCAGTTTTTTTTTTTTTTTTTTTAATACAAACATCTACCTAGAGCTGCCAAAAGGAGGCACTTGATGCTCCAACCCGAATGGCAAAATGGCATAACGAGTGGCGGGCTCACTTAAAACAGCGGCCCTAAACATACACCCATCTCACATATTTAAAAAAAAAATTATAATAAAATAAAATAAAATAAATAAGGAAGAAGAATCCCTTCAATCCATCAAGCTGACAACATTACAGTAGACTTGCACGGAAAGGCGGGATATACAAGCTCGAGTGTAAACAACGCACTGTAAGCTGAAATACAAAAAACTAAATAAACAAAGTACACACTTGGATTAAGCGCTTGAGGTCAGTTTAAGAGAGTTCACATTGCGTAGGCGAATTCGGACATGTCCGCGTCCCTTCCCTTCCTTTCGATATGTAAACATCACATGATCTGCATCTGGCATGCAAAATGACTCGTAAACACAAGTTAAAAGGGTCACACTGTAGAACTTAAAGAGGGAAGAGAATGTCCAATGATTGAATCAGTTCAGGGAATATTTAGTGTTTTTTTTTTTAATGGGAGGACTGTCACTGCAATCCAGCTACTCCAACAAAGTCGGTGGGAAAGAAATCCAATTGTTGCAAGATCACAAGTTTGAATCCTTGTAATTAAATCAAAATGGTCTAAGAAAATTATCCGTTTTGACTGGGTGGGAGGGTCAAACACTTTTTCCCCCATTAATCAGAGGAACACTTGTATATCTTTATGTATTCCGAACAAGAAAGATAGAGAGAGATGGCAGAAAGTTGGAAAATGACAAAAAATTGGGAGAAATTACATACAAATCCAAAAAAAAAAAAGTTTAAGTTGAAAAGACATGACAAAGAAGTCCTGATTGTCATGGGATGACATTCGAAGAAGAGAAAAGTTTCTCCAAAAAGCCCACAAAACATACACAACTTAACCATGGGGATGGAATCCTGATTGTCATGGAACATGAGAAACTGTCCAGAGAAGCGTGTCGCTATGAAACAACTGGCTCAGTACAACATACAAAACGCATTCCTCATTAGAAAACACCGCCATGTCATCCAAGCAATGAAGGTTTCCAGTGGAACGTTTGGTTCCTGGCAAGGTTCACTGAAAAGGTTTATTTTCAGACATGAGTGAGCATTCGCTTCTGCAGCGGCTTCGTCAGGTCCGAGTTCTGCGATGACGACTGTGAGTGGTGCGTCGAGGACGAAGCCGAGGCCTTGCTGGCTTTGTCGAAGTAACTGCTGGCGCTGCTATCACACGGGGCGTCCTGGAAGGATCCGGAATCGCTGAGATCACGTTCGCACAGCTCAATGGAGCTGGAGCCCATGGCCAACACGAAACGACCACCGTAGTCGTACAGCCGGTGGTTAGGTGCAGCTCCCAGTGTGGAGTAGATGTTAGTGAAGGACATGCCCGTGGGGACTCGCTGTTTACCCAGCGTCGCTGCTCCGGATGGATTGCGAACTTCAGCCGACGTAGTGGCGTTGTGCTCCTTAAAGGTGTTCACGCTGTAGTAGCCATTGGTCGGATCCTGAAAACACACATTATTTTTATTATTATCATTATTATCATTATCATTATTATTAGTCACACATAATTATTTTTGAAAATCTCAATTTACCATTTTATATAAAAATATAAAAATTATAATTTAATCATACATTTTCTGATAATGTATCATTTTTACAATTTATAATTAAGTTACATTTTAGTAAAATTTGAAGAAAGGCCTTCTGCGCAAATCTAAAACTGTGCCAATTTAGTTGTGATGAATCTAAAATTTATTTAGCACACATCAGTTTTTTTTATGCAAATATGATAGATATAATTACTAAAAATTATTATAATTTTTTTTTTTACAATTTATGATTTTGTAATTTAATTATTTATTGTAATATTGTAAATTATTTACACTGGAACATTCAATCTCTCCTCTGACTTTCCAGCAATGTTTGCAGTAACACCATCCCCATCGACGACACACACCGTGCGTGTTCTACAAAAGGTTGTCTAATCACTGCCTTTTTCCAGCCCAAAAATAAGCTGCATGAATTTATTTACGCACACTCGAAGCCAAGGACAATTTTGAGCAGAGCTAATTATACTCTGTGTGACATTAAAATTAGGGAACAGACTGAAAAGTGCTTCGAGTTAAAAAGCTTACATGGTTTAGGCGTGTAAAACAGTCAAATCTGGTTATAGGCTAATTAAACATGTCTTGATGACTCGGGTCAGAATTAGTGCTCCTAGAAAAAAAAAATCTAATCCTCTAAATTTATTTCGGTTTCGTAAATTATATTTCATGAATACGTTTTGTATCAAAAAACGTTTTTTAGGAAAGGAAATGTTTTCCTGTACAATGAGTATGTTGGGGTAGAACTATAGCGGAAGACAGATTCGATGCAATTGTAACGTCTCCTACTTTGTTTGATTTACATGCATTTCTTTCTTTCATTTTTTCTTCTATCTTTCTTTCAGTAGGTTCATAAAAACTGTTCATGCCCATTTTAATGCAAAAATTAAGAAGTAAATAAAGTTTAATTGTTAAAATAAGCATAGTCCAAAGTCTGTGCATGCTAGTTCCATTTATAAGACCGTAAGTAAAAACAACAAATTGTTGTCTAGATTGGAATTAAAATCTCCTGATATGTCCTTTATCACTAACTTTTTTTTTTTTTCCTCACAGGCCTTTGAGAAAGCAGAATCTTTGAAAACTATGCTAACAGGTGTGAGTGGGTTAACCTCTACTGTATCAGTACAGGAGTCTTACAGGCATTAGCTCTGTCCTAGAGGTCCAATGTACTGTTCATCAAACACAGCAATGAAATATGATTTAAAGTTCTCCGAGTCAAGTTTAAAAGAAGTTAGCTGCTGATTCATGATCAGTGAATCTGCCTGCCTAATAAAGTCAGCGCTAATAAACTGTAAAGTAAAAGTAAAAGCACTCGAGGGCAAAGTTCGCTCAGTTTGTAATACTTCGTTTAAAAAAATATTATTATGATTTTTATTACATTCAAGTGCTAAAAGCTTTTCAAGATTTTGAATGAAGCCTGAAGCAAATATTAATTTGCTTTTCATTAACTGGACTGCGCAGACACAGGAGCAGCATGACCCCTATTACCTCCCAATTTAACCTAAGGGGATTTAAAAAAAACTACACTTCAGCACTTCATCCCAGCTCTTCACAAGCACTTTGATTTAAAGTTTTTTGGAGATCAGAATAAATCTTGTGCTTTAAAATATTAAAATAGATAGTACTGACTTATATTCTCTACAAGACCCACTGACACATTTATCAACGAAGAAGTAAAAATTGCATATCAACAATAGAAGATGTGGATGAGCTACTGTCCATGAAAATGAAAACAAAAACAAACAAATTTAAAAACAAGCAACAGGTTAGTGACTTTGCTTAGACCAGTTAATCAATGTCGCCTAGATCAATGACTCGGAAAAGGCTTGGCTTAGATCTGTGATTCAGGGAAGACTGTTGACTCGGAAACTTTACTTAGATTGGTACTTGAGAAACAACTGCTTTAGAGAAGCTCCCATCAGTGGAAGATCAGTGACTCTAAAATGAGTTTGCTTAGATCGATGACTCTGAGGCAAAGCTGCTTAGATCTGTAAATCAGAGACGACTCTGCTTAGATTGGTGACGCGGAGATATCTCATGTTAGATTGGAGACTCGGAAAAGACTCAGTTTATTGGTGACTTGTAAACTACTTCTCTGATTTGTGACTCAAAGGGGACTCTGCCTAGATCAGTGACTCAGAAACGACTCTGCTTATATCTGTGTTAGATCATTGACTCCGAGATGTCTCCTCTTAGATCGATGGCTCTGAGACGACTCCACCTAGACCAGTGACTCGAAGATGACTCCGCTTAGACTGGCAGCTAAGAGATGAATTTTCAGGTCGGTGACGAAGGACCCTGCCAGAAAAGTGCTTAATGAAGACGGACGAGTGCGAGCAGCTCATACCTTAATGTGCTGGAACTCCTCCTCCTCTTCCTGTAGAACCTCCAGTTGCTTTAAAACAGACTCCTGCTGAAACTCTCCACGCTCCATCTTTAGCCAGAAAGAGTAAGAGTGAGGAAAAGAAAACAGAAAGAGAGACAGTGGAAGAGAATGAGGAAGAGAGAAAGAGAGAGATGAAGGGTCAAAGAGAGAGATAGGGAAATAGTGCAAACAATATGGAGGGAAAGAGAGAGCAACAGAGACATACATTGAGGAAGGTGGAAGATAAAGTGGGGGATGATAGCACTAAGCATGCTGTGTTTCAGTATTTTGTTTATTGAAACAGCTCCATGAGCATTTTTGCTCAAATCGAGCAGATTTTCTCAGCAGGAAGTGAACGCTGAGGGAAAAAGGGAACTGGCAGGACTCACCATCATCTGCTTCACGCCCGCATGCTCCTCCGTCTCCCTCGCCGCATTATGATCCTTGTGAACGATCTCCACCCGGATGTCATTTTTTGCAGAGACGACCCCTTTGAGACCTGAGAGACAGCACAATGATTAGTCAGAGCCATGAAGCTTCAAAAGCCCCGGCCTCCCAAAGTCCCGCTGAATGTCTAGCAGTACATCACAGAGCTCTACTTAAGACATTACAGCATCGTGCTCTGAACTGTTCCCTAAACGGGGGAGGAAAAAAAAAATCAAACAAGTGAGAAAGGAGCATGAGACTGGATCTTACTTTCGGGTTTAATTGTGTTCGAGAGTTCTCTCTGGCGAGCAGAGAGCGAGACGGGCAGTGAGGACATTACCAGGTGCATGTCTTCTGTGGCACAACAACACAATACAACACAACACAACATGCAAATAAATAGGAGAGGGTCAGTAGGGGTCAAAATAATACCACAAAGCCTGTATTATTCTCATGCTTCCTGAAAGACCGGGGCTGTGTCTCAAATCAAACCTGACCATCTACATACAAAGAATACACTGTAGGGAAATTTTTTTTTATTTTATAAAAAAAAAAGAGACTTTTATATAAGGAAAATAAGAAAGAAAATAAAAAATCAAGATAAGATTTTTAACCAGAGGAGTAGAAGAAAAACATATGAAGAAAGGAGTCACCAGTTTCAGTAAAAATACCTTATTTCCTAAAACTTTGCTTTGTACATAAGTACAGAACATAAGGAGTTAAGATTTTGCTGTACAGCCTGATTCCAATCATGTAGAACAAAAAACCCAACACAGCGCCTCTCTAAGGACATGTTCTCAACTGGAGGTGAGGACTAGCTCTGCACCCATTTATCAGCCCAAGGGATAGGAGAAAGGATGGGAGCTTGAGCTGGAGCACTTACTCCTCTGCAGGCGAGCACAGCAGAAAGCCCCCAGGGTCCCCATGAGGACGATGAGCGCCAGGAAAGCTCCCACTGTGACCCCGATGATGACGGCCAAGCGCAGGGACCCTACAGAGGACACACAGAGCCCCAAGGGGGATAATCAGTAAAGACAAACAAAGCAAACGCTGAATCTGCGGTCCATCCGTTACAAGAGACAGAATCGAGGCAAGGATTTCTTAACATCAGCTTCAGAGGAATCCTACAGGGAGAGTCACTCGCTTCTCATGAGATGAAGCTAATAAATGAAAATGGGGCAGCGTCTGAATGAGAAACCGGCATCTAATTCCACAGAAATATTTCACAGGGCTCATAAATTTAAACAAAAAAGCGATTTGGGGCAAATGAAATTAGATTACAAAATGAAAGATGGGAGAGTCATTATTGATTTTTCAGACTTAAATTGTTGACATTTACCCAAGAAGATCTTAGCTGATGGCGCCGCGGATGGCTGCCTCGGTGTGGCGCTCTCCATTTGTCTTACTGTTTTTGTTAGTTTGTCCTGTTTTTTGTTTCTCAGATGTAATCAGTTATACCAGGGATGAACTGCTGAACATTCAGCAGGACACATCACACAATTTTCAACCAGTTTTTGATTATTCAGACATTTTGCTGAACATTGTATCCGGCGGAGCAGCGGCGCTGTTGAAATGCTTTAAGAAGTGCAGGTGGGGGAGGAGAGCCGGTGCGCTCGTCAAGCTCCGACAGCACGGCTTTAGAACTTCGCTGCCGAGTATACATCTGGCGAATCTCCGCTCTCTACCCAACAAAATGGACGAACTTTTCCTGGACACGCTTTTACATCAATGAACGTTGGTGTACAAATGTGACACCATTGAAGATGTGCTGTCTAGAGGCATATTTTATCAATTGCAAGCCTTTCTATTCACCGCGGGAGTTTACCTCGTACATTCTTGTGAGTGTACATTCCTCCACAAGCGTGTGTGAACGCAGCATTGCAACAGCGCTGCTCAGATCACGGACACGTAGCAACAACACCCGGACTCTGTTATAATTATAGTTGGGGATTTTATTGGAACAATATTTTGGATCACTGCTACATCACAATAAAGGATGCATATTTCTCCGTCCCTTAAATCTGTAAGCCTGTAGTAAGGACTGTAAAGAGATGGATAAGTGAAGCACAGCAGGAATTACAGGCCTGTTTCGACTGCACTGATTGGAGTGTTTTTGAAGCTGCTGCCACCAATCTGGACGAGCTCATAGATTCGGTAACATGGTTTACAGCAAAACTCAGACAGCTTCAGCAGGCCAAAGATGATGCTTACAGGAGTGGGGATAGGATCTTGTACAACCAGGCCAGGAACATACTAACAAGGGCGATCAGAGTGGCTAAGAGAAGCTACTCTGAAAAGCTGGAAAATCAGTTTTCTGCAACAACTGGAATGAGTTCTATTGTAGATTTTTACATTCTTCTATTGTAGATACCAAGATGGCGCCGGTGAGGTCGGCTGCCGTCACGACCGCTCCGACCTACTTTTCTTTGTTTTTGTATTTTAA
>JAQQZT010000009.1:2601448-2635323 GCA_030068275.1 Clarias platycephalus | reverse complement strand
ACTGCTGAAAGAATTATTGGCACTCCCCTGCCCACGCTCCAAGAACTGTATATATCCAGAGTGAAGAAAAGGGCTCGTAATATCACTTTGGACCCCTCACACCCAAGCCACCTTCCCTTTGAACTTTTCCCATCAGGTTGACGCTACAGTGCACCGAACACCAGGACAGTCAGGCACAAGAAATTTATAAGAATTTATTTATTTTATTATTTTTTTTTTTTTGCTGTTTTGTCTTGTCATTTGTTTTGTTCTGGAAGCTCTGTCACTAAAACAAATTCCATCTACGTGCAAGTGTACTTGGCAATAAAACTATTTTGATTCTGAAGAAAAGGAGCTTACCAGGGACTCGTACTTGAAATTATCAAAACAGTGTGCCTAATCACTCCAGGACTGGGAAACAGAAATAAATTAAACCCTCTCTCTGTAGACACACACTCATACAAACCTTGTTCCTTGAGGCGAATGATCTCGGTGTCTGAGCCAAAACTATTCCAAGCCGTGCAGTTGTAAATGGTCTGGAAGTCGGCGGGGACAATGTTGCTCATGGTCAAGGTGGAGATGACGCCTTCCTCCGTGCTCACCGTCTCCACCGTGTACCTCCCTGATGTCCCCGACTCCAGCACAGTCTCCTTCCAAGACCAGGCCTGGAACAGATTTAGGGATTTTTTAGTTTTATAGACTTTCTTGTGACAGTTAGTCACAGACTCTCCTCTCCTGGCCTGTGGATCCTGAACAACTGCTAGTATTATTGTACAGATTGTGACCGGTGTGATGGACAATATTTTGTTCAAGGTCTTCTTTTCCAGCTCCAGCGAGTCCAGCTTAAAGTTTGCTATTAATAAAGACTTGATTCTGACTTTAATTAAGGCATTAAATGGTTCATCAGTCTTATGGGCTTTTTAAACAAGTGAGATCAAACTGTAGCATTTAGATACAGTTACGTCTCCAAATACTCATGTAATGATTATAAATGTGTTCAAAGGAGCTTCACAAATAACATTTTACCAACTACTGACCATGAGGCACTAAAGTGTGTATGTGGAGAGAGTGTGTGTGAAAGGCAGCATTAAAGCACCAGAAGTTAGCAATTCAGTGCAAGTATGTGGGGATGTATGTATATCTCTACATTATTTATTACCACCTTTTTTTACCGTATGCCTCAATTTCGTTGTACTTGTGCCATGACAATAAAAGGAATCTGAATGTGTGACGTCTCGGGGGAAGGGAAAGGTAAGATGATATACCTGGGGACAGGATGTTAAAATATCATATCACACCTGAACAAACCCCTGTGGCTAAATGCTAACACAGCTAGCCTTGACACACAGCATTAAATAATCAATTAGTGATTATTAGCACACACACCGAGAGCTCCTCAAGAGGCCAAACACACATTTCCTTTTACGGCCCGTTAATCCTGGATGCTAAAGCTGTCCGCGATTTAGAGGACCGTGTGCCGCATCGTCACCGTTATCCAGCTTTACTAACTACATCTACAGCTAACTACAGCGCTTACTTAAACAACTCATCTTCTTTTCTCTGCAACCAACAGACGGAAAGATTCAGTAAAGGAGATGCTGTGATGTTCGGAACTCATACAGAATTCATTCATCAGGCCTCATGATAGCTCTATCACCCTCTCTATCTCTCTCTCTCACATTTTTCTCTTCTGCTTGAATACTGCAGTGATGATTCCCGCTTCTTCATTCCTTTTTCAAGTATGTACTGTATTTCCTTCCTTCCTGCCTTTCCTTTCTAGCATGTATTTTCCTCCCTCTTCCCTTCCAGGACGTATTGCTTCTTCTTTTCGTTATTCATTATTTCCTTCCCATATTTAACCTAGTTTTATTCCTCTATTTCGTCCCATTCTTCCTTACTTCTGACCATCCCTCCATTTAACTATTTACCCACTTTCCTTCCATTACCTTCTTCCCGAAAGTATACAGTATGTCCTTTGTTCTTCATTTCTTTGTCTCTTCTTTTTTCGCATTTTGTGACTCTTCCAGTATGTATTTTCCCTACCTATACAGTATGTGGCTTTCATCCATTCCTTCCCTTCTTCCTCCCATTCTTACTTGCTTCTGCCTATACTTCTATCCTTAATTTCCTACTAAAACTAGTTTTCTGTCTTTCGTCACCTTCCTTCCTTCGTCTATTTGTAACAGAAAGCAGATGTGTTAAACGCACAACTGCATCACTTTTATTCTTTCAGTTACTAATCACAGCGTGAAAGAACAAAAGCTGCTGCTCCGTAGTTCTGTCTTGTAGTCAGTGTAACATTTCTGTCTGTATCAGTGTACTTAGCGTACATTTTTTTTAAACACAAACAGAGAGAGAGAGAGATGGAAAAGGGCACTCACGATGCGGTCTGGAGGAGGAGTGCTGCGGATGAAGCACTTGATCTGTCCTTTCTCTCCGTATAGAGCCTGCTGCGTCTGGGTGCTGGAGATAGTGGGAGGGCCTGAAAGCATGACAGTCAATACACACACACACACACACACACACACACACACACACACACACACACACACACACACACACACAACAGAAATGTAGCACATTTACTTCTGTTTATTCCTCAGCCCATTAGCTACAGTATAAACATTATTTTCTAAGAAAACAAAAGACAAAATAATTTAACTTTCAGGTTCATGATAACTGACACTGGAGACTCATTCCATAATTTCAACAATTAGACTTTTTTATGATGTGTTTATGTGAAGTGCGTAGCATACATGCCCCTGTAAGTGAGCTGTTACCATAGAAACAAACCTTAAAGGTCATGGGTTAAGGTTATCATTTCAAATCCCATAAAGCCATAGAGCAAAGAAATCTCAGAAATGAATAAAAATGTAAATGTGGAACTTTGCAGCTCAGCAAAGATCAGCAGATTTCCCATTTTAATTGGATTAAAATCTATCTCTCACACACACACACACACACACACCGGTGAGCTCCCACAGAGGCCTGCTCGATTCTCTTACAGAAAAAAAAAGTGTGAAACAAATGTCCTTCCTCCTCCACTTCTTAATTACACATGGCTGCCGAGCCGCAGGGAGGCATGAGCTCTTTGTCAGCAGCGCCACCGCGTTCCGATTGGCTCAGCCTGGGGAGCCGAACAAAATCAGACGGAGGGGATCAGCTCCATAAACGAGCGCTATAATTAAACGCTTTATCTCATGGCCTCAGCCTGAGAGCTGCTCCTGAACATCACATACATAGAGAGAGCGAGAGAGAGAGAGAGAGAGAGATGGTAGGATGAAGGATGTGCAGATTTATAGCTTGTGAATAGCAAACAGGAAATCACGTCTCTCCCATACACACTGAGAGACGGATTAATAACAACACGTCCTTTTCATTTACATCCTGACCTTTTCGTACAAGGAAAGAAAGGAGAAAATTCAAAGTGTGTGTTTTGACCCGATGCTAATCACATGCTGATGCTAATTCTGTCTGACTCAGCAGTGTTTCCCTTCATGCTAGGAGGCTAACAGCTAACACACTGCAAATGATCTGTTACTGCACTTCAGTTTGTTCTTTCAGTTCTGGAATAACACACTCATTACACACACACACACACACACACACACACACACACACACACACACACACACACACACACAATCGAACACACAAACACACTAATGACTAAGAATCCATTTTGCTAATATAGCCACATTACAAACCCAGAATAGCTAATTATTTGTAACTGCTCTTAATTCTGCATTTTCTTGCACTCAAAGAGTCAAAAAGAACTATTTAAAGGTTTAAAAACCGGCATAACCACATCATAACAAGTCGGCACAAATATTAAACACAGCGTTTGTTTTCTGGCAGAACTGAATGTGTCTCAACCTTGCAAGGTCCACAAACGCTCAAACATTGCGAAGGAATCGACACCAGATAAAGAATTTATAAAGCATTAAAGTCACTTATTGCCTCACTAAGGAAAGAGCCAGGTTATTGCTGGAGCTCAGGGGTGCTGGGGCTTCTATCAAAATCTAAACCATCCGATCTCGAGCCGCGAGCCTTTTTCATCTGATTGGATAAGCAAAGCCATATCTGATGCTAAAACTTGCCCTTTAGCAAAGCATGCACAAGCACAGCATTTCATTTATATAAATGTTATTTTTTTCGGCCCCAGGACACCTTGGTGGAATTTCCAACACGATCCATCCCGGGGATTTTATGACCTGCATCGATGGAAAACATGGAACAGTCGATACTTTCAGATCAATGACATCATCCTCCAGGCAGGGGGCACAACTTCATCAGAATTCTGCTCATCATTTATCGATTATGTCAAAGGGACGACAGGATTCAGAGCAGATTCAAGTGGTTTTATCTGCAGGCCTTTTAAAAACATCACACTGTGTGCGAACAAAACCTCACTTCGTAGTCTGGTAAAAACTGTCTTAATTTAATGGAAGATTACATCATGTTCGTTATGTTACAGGTATTGTGTAATAGAGATGGGAGACAAAAATCTAATCAGTGCAGCATTGTGATTTTTTTTTTATGTGTGGCGATTCATGTAGTCGATCTGCTCCATGTGTCATCAGCTTTCCCGAGAACTCAGAGTGAGATTACAGATCTATTTACCGTTCACTGTAAGAGTCACCACCTTTTCCCCGACTCCGACTCGAGGAACCACGGCTCGGCAGACGTATTTCCCAGCATCCTCCTGTTTTACCGCCCTCAAGGTCAGCGTGTTCTCGTTGCTGAGCACCTGAATGGAAAGCAGGCCGCGTGAACACATCTTAATACATTTCCTCCACATCTGTCTCACTTCATTAGTAATACAACTTTGCAGACACTCAAAATAGATCGTGTGAGATCTGCTAACATTCATGTGCTGCTGAATCTGGCACTGTAAGGAGTCAATCATCATGGCAAATATTTTGGGAGGGGAATTGGAGGTTTTATGGATTGCGCATTTGTGAGTGCACACATTTAAACTTGTTAATGAGCATTTTAAGAAGAGTCACGACACTTATTTATAACAATGCTGAAGTTTAATTAGCTGTAATTGTTTAACGATACTAAAATGGAGTGAGCGTACCACGCCATGGCCACGTTTCATCCACACGATAGTGAGTGAGGGATTTCCCATCCAGGCGCAGGTGAAGATGGCATCCGAGCCCAAATCCACCTGCAGGGACTGAGGTTCGGCCCCAAGACGAGGCCCGACTGCAGACATCACAACGACAAGTCAAATCAAAAGAGGTAAAAAAGACAGGCAATGTACATAAGACAGAACGGTACAGTAAAAGCCTAACTCACAGTAGACGTCGACGTTGCGGCTGATGTTGGTGCTCCCGAGCACGTTGGTGACCTCGCAGGAAACCGGCTCGGTGAAGAATGAGTGATCCACAGCCACCTCGTATGTCTCTCCTACAGCCTCCCGGATCACACTGCCACCTTTCGCCCATCTATAGTCACACCAAGGAACAAAAAATTTAACATTAGGATGACATCAAAGAAGCTTGAGTTTTTCCGAATTAATGCGCTTGTCTTTTACAGACTAGAGGCTGCTGTGAAGATCTGAAAGCAACGTCTGTAATGGGGGATTTTAATAAAAGGCCCAAATGGGGAAAATCTATGTTTTCTTGCCATCAACAAAGCAGGATGAGAATAATAGGTAGACGTTACTCATCCATTCACACCTCGAATGGAGTATTAAAGAAATAGACCTTGGCCAAGTTGGAGCACAGTTTGAAAGGAAAGGAATGGATTTAATGAACAGCAAAGGAAAAAAAAAACTATTAGTATTTCATCTTAATAAGGATCCATGTCAAGTACACGCCTCGGATATTTCCTGAATTTTTTTTTTTTTTTTTTTGTGTGTTTCAGGTTTTAGAGGATTTGAGGATGAGGATAACATCACAGGGCAGTGTAACACACTCGAAGAAAAGTGCTATTCACCCTCATTTACATACCCGAGCTCAAAGTTACCCACATAATGTACTGTATCAGTGTCACAAGCCTCACAAGCTGGTTAGGATTTTATTATAAATCTTTTCTACAGTGCTAACAACAGCAACAACAGTACAGTCATAAACAGGTTACATCCGTCTTTGGAATTTTAAATGCCCCTCTGATTTTCGATAAAATGTCTCGGATCCTGCTTAAGTGACAGGTGCGGTGCTGCGAAGTGACGTGCCGAGTGTACGCAGCTTCATTGTCGAAAAGATCCCGTCTATCTGCAAACCTTCGAATTAGAGTCCAAAGCAGAAGAGAGAAAGTAATTGCGCTCTGTAAGAGACTCGCGGCTCCCCGACGCTTTTCTTCTGCCGTGGGAAAGAAACACGCCGGGTGGCACATGGTACGTCCCTGAGGCTCCACACACCAAATTAGGACTCAGACGAGGCAATTCGAGGCACGGACAGGCCCACCCATGGCATGTCTTAAACCCTGTTCACATCAGGGTTTGATAATTTCCTTTCCCTTTAGTGCCTTCTGAGGCGACGAGAGAAGAAACCATAGACGAGGAGTTTCACTTTGCGACAAATTCTGTTGAGGAAAACAATCAAAAACCTGAAGAGACGAGGAACAAACCTTATTTAAGCATTTACACGCCACTGCGCTCGGCAAAAAACATATGACGTCGACGCTCGGCAACATGTACCAAGCCCTCAAACACACTTACAGTATGATCAAAGAAATACCAAATATAAAATATGAAAAATATTACAGGCTGCAGTCTGGAATCAAAGATGGAGAAAGAAGCAGGTTTTTCTTATGTTACTTTTTGATTTTTCAAAAGCCAGAGATGAACAAACTCAAAAACTTTCATGTTTAAAATATATCTTAATACTTACCCAGAATTTCCACCAAACCACATAAATGTTTCCACCAAAATGTGTTTATTTGTAAACTATTTGTAAATTTTATTTAAACAAAATGTTGTATTTTATTTAAACATATTATATACAACATTTTCTGGTATATGCAATTTTGTATTAGCTTTTATTTTAAGCATTAAATTAATTTTCATATACTGTAGATTATTAGATAATAATATGTAATATAACATATGTGCTTCATTGTTATATTGCTCCATTTCAACTTTCCCCGGGTGGGCTGTTAAGATCACGGCACTCTGATCCTCTCCTTTTGCTCAGGATTCTTCCTCTCATTGCCGTGAACTGAATCAGGATGCAGTGATGGGGAGAGCTTTCATTTCCTGCTGTTACTGAGACCGAGGTTAAAACTTTCACAGTCGACTTTCTGCTCGGGAGAGAAAGAAACTCTGAGCACATCTCAATTTCACACACAGCTGAGTCGTCTATCTCTCTCTCTCTCTCTCTCTCTGACTTTGTCTGTCTGCCTCTCAGTCTGTCTGCCTGCCTGCTTGTCATTGCGCCTGTCTCTCTCTGCCTGTCTGTCTATCTCTCTCTGTTTTAGTCTGTCTGTCCATCTTTCAACATGTCTCTGTCTCTCTGTCTGCCCGTCTCTGCCTGACTGATTGTTTCTCTGCATCTGAACTCTATGGTTGCTTCTCTGTCTCTCTGTCTGTCTCTCAGCCTGTTTCTGGCTTTCTCTCAGTCTGTGTGTCTCTTAGTCTCTGTTTATCTCACTGCCTGTCTACTTCTCTATCTGTCTATCTATCTTTTCTGTTTCTGTTTCTCTGTTTGTTTTTCATCCTGTCTCTGTGTCGGTCTCTTTTTCTGTTTATCTGCCTGTCTGTCTTTACACCTTTACACCTGTATATCAATCTGTCTGATTTTCAGTCTGTTTCTTTATCTGTCTGTCTGTCTCCCTGTGACTTTGAACTGAACCCATGGTGCCCCTCGTGGCAGACGTGCTTGCTTCCAAATACCAATGTAATTTTGTCTGTGTATTAATGTTGTTATGGGTCTTAACTTGCACACACCATTATTAGACACAGCAGCGAAGAACTTAAAGTTCCAGTAAGAACCAGTAAAGTTTATCAAGAACTTTATTATAAGCTGTTGGATTGTGATTTTGTCCTACGCCTGGACAACACCTGCCAACAAGACACAGCAGCACACACCCTGTTACAGCGGTGCAGCCAGAACATCCAAAGCAGAATTGGGGTAAGAGAGGTGGGCTACATGCTAGGCTAAAGGCTAGAGCTATACGTCCACTGCTACCTAGCCTGCTGCTAGCAAATGTCCACTCACTCAAAAACAAGATGGACAAGTTGAGGACCAGGGAATGTTGGGCTTATATTTTCATGAAAGCCTGACTCTCAGACAAGACATCAGACTTGACTTTACTGCTAGACACACACTCAATTCACTGCGGAGACCGTACATCAGTCTCGCGCAAAACAAAAGGAGGCTTGCATACGCTATGTGTGTAGGCGAAAAACCTAAAATAAAAAGGAAAAACAAGTAGCGTAGGGATGTGTTGGTTGTTTAAAAGCACTGTTCAGGGGATATTTAATTTTTAATGGTGAAATGTAAACCCATCTGTCTACCAAGGGAGTTTAATGTGGTGTTTTTGCTAGCTGTTAAATGTTGTTGGTGGCTGATCATGTGACTATCATTGATAATTGTAGACTGCTTTGAGAGTACCAAATGGGATGTGTTTAAAATGGCTGCTGCGGGAGGAGATTCTACTGTGGACTTAAATGAGTACACTACAGTTGTGACTGGCTACATTAGCCCATGCACAGAGAACATCATCCCTACAAGACACTTCAAAATGTATACTATATTGCTAAAAATATTTATTCACCCATTCAAATCATTTAATTCAGACATATTCAATACAATTTCCTCACTACTAAATATTCCACAATCAACTGTTAGTGGCAATATAACAAAATGGAAGCAATTGGAAATGACAACAATTTGGTCATGGCGTGGTACCACATAAAATCACAGAGAGGGGTCAGAGAATGCTGAGACGCATAGTGCACAGAGGGCACCAACTTTCTTCAGCTACAGATCTCCAAACCACATGCAGCCTTAAGATAGCTCTGGAACAGTGTGTAGACAGCTTCATGGTATGAGTTTCTATGGGCGAGCACTTGCGTGCAGCTGAGATGTATTCTCTGAAGTGACAAATCACGCTTCTCTGTCAGGCGGTCTGGGTTGGGTCTGGGTTTGATGGTTGCCAGAATTAGAATTAAACATCAGTGAGGACCTCACATGGTGCCACGGTACTCAACAACTTCTGAAGAAATCCCAGCAATGTTGGTACTTCTTAAGAAGGTTGAATAAATTTGGTATGTCAAGGATAATAGTGCTTGTCTGACTGCATTGGGCCAAGTGTAAAGTTTGGTGGAGAGGGGAATATGATGAAGTTGGGCTTGGCCCCTTAGTTCCAGTGAAAGGAACTCTTAATGCTTGGGCATACCAAGACATTTTGGACAAGTCCATGCTCCCAACTTTGTGGGAACAGTTTGAGGATGGCCTTTCCTGTTCCAACATGACTGCATACCAGTGCACAAAACAAGGTCAATAAAGACGTGGATAAGTGCGTTTGGTGTGGAAGAACTTGACTGACCTCAACCTGAACACCTTTCAGATGCATTAGAGCGGAGACTGCGAGCCAGGCCGTCTCATCCAACATCAGTGTCTGGCCTCACAAACCCGCTTCTGGAAGAATGATCTAACATTCTCATAAACACACTCCTAAACATTATGGAAGGCCTTCCCAGAGGAGTTAAAGCTATTATAGCTGCAAAGGGTAATCATAATATTAATCCTCATGGATTAAGAACTGAGTGTTACTCAAGTCCCTTGCAAAGGGACTCAATGTCCACATGTTTAAGTCCAACACCACTGTGCATCTCCCTTCGAAAAATACAGTATTCTGCCTAAATAATTTCCGCCCAGTTGCATTCACCTATATTGCAATCAAGTACTTTGAAAGGATATAAAAAGGACCATCCCAACATCCATAGACTAATTTCAATTTGCATATAGTCAAAACTGGTTTACTGACAATGCCGTTAGCACTGACATTTTTACAGTCCTCACACACTTGTAGGGAAAGGATACATATGCAAGAATGCTTTTCATTGGTTAAAGCTCTGCCTTCAACCTTCAACAGAGAGAAAGGAACCACATAGGCCAATTTACATTGGTGGTACTGAGGTGGAGAGGGTAAAAACCTTTAAATTCCTTAGAATTAAACATCAGTGAGGATCTCACATGGTGCCACGATACTCGACAACTTCTGAAGAAATCCCAGCAATGGTGGTACTTTTTAAGAAGTTTGAAGAAATTTGGTATGTCAACCAAATTCTTCAGAGACTTCTACAAATGTACAGTCAAAAGGGTAATCATCAGCTCAGTTACAGTGTGGTTTGCGAATTGCACTGCTCAGGAAAGGAAAGCTCTGCAGTAGGTGATTAAAACTGAATCAAGAATCTCCCCTCCATCATCCCTTTCCCATCTACAAGTCTTATAAAAGATTTCTGATGTAGGGAAAACAATTCTAACCACCTTTCTCTCCTTCTTCTCTGCCGAAAAGGACCCCCGGATCCCCCCTGGACACATGAAACCAGATTAAATCACCAAACTCAAGATAAGAAAAATTTATAAAAGAAAAAGGGAAGGGAGTAGAAGGTTGGGGACAGAATTGGGGATGGGATAGGGACAGAAAAAGGAGCAAGATTAAGGTTAAGAAAAAGGATTGTGGGTTAAGATTAAGGGCAAGAAGAGGGACAAGGTTAAGGTTAGGGGCAGGAAGTGGGACAAGGTTAAGGTTAGGGGCAGGAAGTTGGACAAGGTTAAGGTTAGGGGCAGGAAGTGGGACAAGGTTAAGGTTAGGGGCAAGAAGAGGGACAAGGTTAAGGTTAGGGGCAGGAAGTGGGACAAGGTTAAGGTTAGGGGCAGGAAGTGGGACAAGGTTAAGGTTGGAGTGTGGATAAGAAATAAAGTTTCTAATAAAGTAAAAATAAACACGGTGATTATTGGCAAACTTTAATGATAACTGTAATTTGGAATGATTCTAGATTATTTTTATTTATAAAAAAATTAGTTCTCTTATGAGAGGAAGACTCATAAGAGATTTAAGTGCTTTAAAATAAGTGCTACAAAGGTAAGTATCAAACAAATTCACACGTGTCACAACAACACACAAAAGAGGAAGAAAGAAAATTCTCTATGAACGTCTCCTATAACCATGTATAATATAATCATGTAAATCATATCTAACCTAAAATGTATAATTGCTATCAAAATTTATAATAAACATACTCTTTTAATAAACATCTGTTTGTGTATGTTGGTAACCAGGAAAAGACTCCAGAGGCCCCTACTGCATGAGTGGAGGAAAGGTAATGGGCTTCCATGAGACTCAGTGTATTTATTGATTATCTCCAGGTTCCGCTGTTCCTGCTTTGGTAAAAAAAAAAATCAGAGAATTGGATGATTGGTGTATGTATTACAGCACCAGGAAAGGCTTTCCTGGCTGCTCTCCACAGACCCTGTAATTGTTTGATGGCTGTTTTGTAAGGTTGTTGATGTCTGTTATTTAAACCTGCCGCTAATACTACATGTTCAGTATGTAGATGTACCGGAAGTTTCTGAAGAATTTTAGAAAGATGCTTGAAATTGGCCCCCGGAAAACTATCAACCTGTACATTTTTCAATCGAATGTCAGGGATGCGGCATAGATTTGAGTCACCTATAAGAACGATGGATTTGTGAATGTTGATGGGCCAATCAACCGCTTTCCTATCAGTGTTTATGTGCCTGTATGGTGTGTTCCTTAACGAGATTCTGTCTAGCGGTTGTACGCATAGGGTCAGAGGAGACACTGTAGGAGTCAACCACTGCAGCAGATTTAGATTTAAAAGGGGATTCAGATTGGAATTTGGCTAGAGAAAATCTCTTTCTTGTGCCCCATCATCCTTATCCCTTTCTGTGCAGCAGTGGTTTGTCCTGTGGTCCTCTCACTCTCTCCAAACATACTCCCGGCTCTAGGATGAGAAGAAGTAGCAGAGGTAAGTTTATGAACTGTTATAGGTGAAACTATGGTTGAGAATACCGGGCTTGTCTCCCTGTGATGGACTAGAGAATGAACTGTAACCGACTGTTTAGGCGTGGGAGGTGTAAGTGAAAACGAAGATTCAGAATGTTCACTACTGTGATGAGGTGATTGCCCCAGCCATCCATTGGCACAGCCTCAGCGAGAGCCCTTGCGAATACTGACATCTGGGTGGCTTATCCCAACTGGGCACAGGGGCCTTGATGACAAATCCAGCACCTTTTCCTCGTCGGCAGTAGCTTGGGCTTGGTGTAGATGAGTGCACCGTGGCAGCACATGCTTTAGGAGTGACATGTGGTTCGAACACCCACTTGTGAGTTTCCCACAGGTGGCTCCTGCATCCCTCCTGTGAAACTCAAGCACCTGGTGCGACATGTGGTTCACACACCCACCTGTGAGTCTCCAACAGGCGGCTCCTTCGTCCCTCCTGTAAAACTCAGGTGCAGCTTACATGCTGGAATGCCCGCCGTGGGCCAGGATCTCTCACATGCTGTGATCTCTCAACACTCTGCCTGCATGCTGCTCTCCCCTTTAGCTTTGGCCGCACATCAGTAGGCTTAAAACTCAGAGATTTCACTTGCGCCATTGTTAACGTTGGCAATTTGGACCCCTAACATAACAACATCACTTTTATAATGTGGCGGGAGCACGAGATCCATTCTTTCCCTCACATCTGTCACCAGCTGTTTGGTGCGTATGCCTGTCACTATTTCACACCGTGACACTGTTTAAACTGGTGTTTCTACTGTGCACATGAGAATAAACCAAAATTTAAATACAAAAATCACTAAAACCTCATACAAACCTGAGCATCAAGCTCTATTAGCATTATTTCCTACAATCGCACTAACACATCGCTAATCTACATAAACAAGTTTTGTCTGGATATGTTTTCCATATGAAAGGCGTGATGATGCAGGACGCCAAGCCTTGCGCCACACTTCAAACCTGTTCAAATATTTATGTAAGCAGAAATGTGCATGAATATCACATTGGGTAGCAAATTAAATCCTTCCTCATTACTTGTTTTTGCTTCTCTGCTTTCTAAATCTATTTTGCACACACCGTGTATCAGAAGTGTTTCTCCTCCCATTCATTATTTATTTAGCCTCTGTGCCGGAATTAAATGCAGTAGCGGGTTTTTTATATTATTACAACATTGTTTAAGCAGGGGCAGTATGGTGGTGTAATGGTTAGCACTGTTGCCTTACATCTCCAGGGTCCGGGATCGATTCCCGGGCAGGCTCGATTCCTGTCTCTGTGTGCATGGAGTTTGCCTGTTCTCCCCTTGCCTGCTGGGATTCCTCTGGGTACTCTTGTTTCCTCTCACAGTCCAAAGACCTGCAGATTAGGCTAATTGGTGTTCCCAAATTGTCTGTGGTGTGTGAAAGAGTGTGTGTGCCCTGAGATGGATTGGCATCCTGTCCAGGGTGTACCCCGCCTCATGCCCTAGGTCTCCTGGGATAGGCCCCCCGTGACCCTGAATACAGGATGAAGTGGTATACTGTAGGTGATGAGTGAGGTGAGTGTTTTAAGCAGGATCTGAATTATTCCCTGTCGAGGACCCAGGGCTGAATGATGAATACACCACATTACATCAGTTCTGTGCTGTGTGACACCAAACTTTTATAAATCCAGCATCAATTTTTTAGTTTGGTTTGTCTTACGCAAACATTTACACACAACTCAAAGATTTATGACTGAGGCTCAGGAAAAATGTAGACAGTAGAGAAGGTTTCCCAGGCTGACACTTGTGTAGCTCTAAAGACATGTGGTATCTTTATGTTTAATTCAGCTTCATTTGTCTTGTACAGCAAAGTGTAAATCTGATCATGTTGACTCCGGGACCAAAAATGCCTCTGTTGGGGGTGAAATTATATATTTGATTTGCCTTTGTAAATTGGGTTGTTGGGTTCATTAACATCTTTCCACCATGTACACTGTCAGGTTTGCTCAAACCTGATCCTGTAGAGAAAAGTCAAAGGCAGTGGTGAGGTGTTTCGGTACCTGTACTGCGTGACGGGTGGGTTGGCCTTGGCTGAGCAGTAAAACTTCACCAGGTTTCCTTCCAGAATCGGCTGAGGCTCCACAGAGAGGTTCACCAAAGGAAGATCTGCAAGAGACGGGGAAAGTAAAAAAGGAAAAGCTTTAAACGCACACACACAAACACACACAGTGTGTCCAACAGAGCATTTCTTGCTAATGAAACATTAATTAGAAATGTTCTTCATAGATAAGCAAACCAACCCAAAACAAATGATGTAAATTATGAAGCTTAATAAAAACACTCGATAATAAATTTTCCATTTAATGCGAGCGGCTCAGCATTATAATTGCTACGACTTGTGTCTCGCTGCTAATTGCTGAATTAGAATTGAAAACATTTTCAAACGTTTAAAAAAGCGCTTATGATTAAAGAGAGAAAGTCACACAGTGATCACGCAAACGCCGGTCACATTTTACGTGAAGGAAGAGTTTAGCAATCTGGCTTTTTAATCAATGTGCTCTTTCATTCACGCTCAGGGACAAATAAAGTAGACAATACGCTAATTACAGGCAGTTTAGACTCCGAGTGTCTTAAAAATGAAACGTGACAGAGAAAGAGGACAAGTCTCTGTAGCTTTTATCTCCAATGTTTTATATCAATAGTGTTATAATGCAGCTGATCAAACTCGTACGCTAAATACCAAAAGCTTTGTGGGCAGAAATTTTCAGATCTAACGAGCTCATTTGCAGCCCTTTTCAGTGTGAACTCGGAGGTGTACGATGAGACGTGTCTGTAAAACTAAGCCAGGATTCTGTAGAACATCAATGTCACAACAGAGGGTCTACAGGGTTCTACTGCAGGTGTGTAGAGTTCTGTGGAACTGAGTGAAGAATCTACACAAGATGCAGCTCTAAGCAGAGCTTGTACAGAATCACACTGAGTTTCAGTAGAATATTTTGCAACTGTGTCTCTTGATGTTACTAATAATAGGGTGTAGCTCAATTGCCACTATTGCGACCTTGAGCAAGGCCCTTAGCCCTCAATTGCTCAGATGTAAAAAGTGAAATAAAATGTAAGTTACTCTGCATGTGGCAGATGCCCTCATCCTCAAATGTAAATGAAATTAAGTTTCAGCTTGTCAAGTTTTCTCATCTGTACTTGTAAATCTAAAAAAAAAAAAAAACACTGGAAATTTAACCATATAACATTATTAATATTATTAGTGTTTCTGTAAACAAGCTGATACTATAGCAACGCTGACATGAATATAACCCTGCGAATATCAATTCGAGTCAGTACTACTGTAAAAGCTGCTGTTAACGAAAATTAAGCAATACTTTCTGACCAATCAGCATTCAGAACGTTTGCTGTTTTTACATTCACTTTTGCTTAAAATGAAAAAAAAAAAAAAAAAAGTAGTGTTTTTGAAAAATGCTTCTCTAAAAGAGTATGAACTTCGGGGAATCATTTGGACTTGAAGGAAACTGAAGAAGGGATTCTGCGTCTTCCGTCTGGAGGTGTTTTAAAAAAGAGGAAATATTGATTGGTGAGGAATGAATGAGGTGAAACACACTTTTACGCTTTACAGAGTCTAAACCTGCTCATGGCAGGGGAGGCTTTTAAAATCACCTCCAACTGGAAGCCTGGAATCATCCTCAGCTAAACAGGAGTGCTGATATCGATTAAAACTCTGTTTGTGGTTTGAGGCTTTGAAAAGGTTTTGTGTCGCGGCTGTCTCAAGTAAAAAAAACACTCTGAGAGACTTAGACAATGTAAAAGAAAAGAAAAAGGGGGAAAAAAAGAGAAGAATCAGTGAAATCATGAAGATCCTCTAACAACTAAAGACCATTACTATGGTGCGCAATTTACATCTTTAATTAGTGCCATCTGGGTTTATTCAGAGTTTGTATTTTATTCAAAGTAAAATAAAATAGATTAATGCGAATAATGTATTAATAGTGTTTTATTAGGAGTTTAATTACTAATACATTTAACTCCTACACATTAAGAACTCAAAAAATATAAAAATATAGTTGATGATGCAACGATGAGCAGACCCGGTGCAAGGTGCCTATCACCTCCTGGGGGACTTTTGAGCATGTTAACATGCATTGAAAGGGGACATACCTTTTATGTTATGACATAATTGTAGAATATCTGACATTTTATGTTAACACCTCCATAAAGCCACGGATGATGGAAAAAACATCACATTCTAAATGTGCACAGGGTTTCGGGGGGGATACATGCAAGTGTATGTTCATTGAGAATTGAGTATTATTCAATAATAATAAACAAATATATATATATTTTTATGTGTAACATTTTAATTTGCACATTGCTAAATAAAACCAACTTGGTTGTTATCTGCCTTGATTTCACATGAAACAGTTTTAAGTGTAACTCTGTGAGACGGTGGAAGCAACATGCAAGAGCGAGTGAGTAAAATCAGTTGCCCATTTATTGTCTTGCTGTGTTGGTGTGATTAAAAAAAGATTGTTTCAACTAAACTGTAGCCTGCTTATTACCCACAGCCCAGAAAGACTGGCGTACACTAAAATGCTTCAAGAAATCTGGGTTACAGCTGTGTTTTTTTTTTTCTTCATCTTCCGACTAATTAGCCAAGGCATTCAACTTGGTTTCTCTCCGGGAAAAAATGGCTGCAGTCTACACATGCTCTGTGTGAGCTTTGGACTTTCACACAATTACACGGACAGTGTCAGAAGTACAAAGCAGCCTGGATATTCTTTCGCTAAAGTTATAAGTTGGACGGTACTCTAAACGTGTCACTGCGGCCATTAGTGGATGGTGCTGAAGAGAACGACGTTCTCACTGATAATGGCTGTGCATGCAGCCCAAAACAACAAGACACAACAATAAAGCCTGTGGTGCATTACAAAATGGAATTACCACCATATTTCCATGGAGATAATAAGGACACGGAAAGTTTCTCCCTGTCGAAAAACTAGATTGGAACTAGCAGTTAAAGAGTGTGTGCAAGGACAGCAACTAGATCTTGCCACAATTCTTCCTATATGCTTTATTGGAGATGTGCTAGCATCCTGCCACGGGAACTGCAGCAGGATTATGAGGAATTTGCAGCCAAGCTAAGCAATGAGGTGTATGCGATGTATGCAGAAACAGCAGAGCGTGTACGAGAGTGAGCAGCCAGCAGCTTTCCTCTAGGCGAGCAGGACTCAAACTCCAGTTGAGTCTAGGGAGACAGGAGACACATGGTCAAGTTCGAGTGCTCTCTAGTCACCAGGTGGTGACGGGGCCTTTTTATAGGGTTGCAGATGCTGGAAGACCAGGCGCACTCCCTAGTTGGCACACCCTATGCGATGTGTGTGAGTGTCACGTCATCACAGCTCCACTTCCAGACTTTTGTGAATGCCAGACAGCGCTTGCCTAAGGAACCTTTAGAGGTTTTTTCTGCAGAAATTACAAAGCCGGTATTGTAACCATTCTCTACCTTTGTTACCCAGCTATGGCAAATCAGGACCTCCAGGTTTAATGTGACACTCTGCTAGAAGATTTTCATTATATAAGCAGAGACAGTAGCAATGACTGGTGTTTATGGAAGCTATAGTGTAGATATTGTTGAAACAACAGTAAAGTCGTTCCTTCAGCAGTCAATACCAAATGCCAATCTTAATCAATCAATCAGAGCTTACTATTGAGCAGAAACAAACGCTTGAGGCTTTACCGCTTACTTACCAAGATTACAGAGGCAATAACACAGTCCTACACAACACTGGTGCAAACAAACAGCATCACAAGACTTGGTACTTTTAGAAGTTCAGCATCACTCCTTTATCGGGACTTTATTATTCATATTCCTAATTGCATAATGACATTTGTGTAGAGCTAGCACTAGGGGTGATATGGTGATATTAAATTGATACCACAATATCTAGAAATATTTTTTGAATATTAATAAAACATGTTCTTATTGATAATGAATTGATTTTCTATTAAAAAGGTACTTTTTGTCCTGTTTTTCAGTGGTCAATAATTAAATTAAATTTATCTGTTATATAAAAATCATCATTAAAACCAGGCCCTCTTGTGTCAGGGTTGATGTAATGCTCCATGACTTAACAAACTTACACATCATGATATATTTTTGTCATATCATCCAGAGCTGAACATTTATGGATTTGCAAACGTTGAGGATGGATATTTGCACTTAAAAGCTGGCATCCGGTCTGAATTACATGAAAAGACAGAAGAACATGTCAGGACCCAATAGACAGCAAGGACTCGTGAAGAAGGAGGCAGTAAGGAGATCTGGAAGGAGCTGAGTAAGTGACTTTAACAAATCACCTCTTGTCACGTTTTACACTGAAAGAGAATCAGCGCATCCTTAGAGATGAGAGTACTCAGAAATGTGTTAGACGTCTGCTTCACATTTGCATTCCGACATTAATTAACCCTGGATAGAGTGTTTCATTATTATTATTATTATTATTATTATGATGCTTGTTTTTTTTAACTCAGTTCATATTTACAGTGCAATTACTGGAAGAGGTGCTGGGTATCGATCGCACCGTGACCCCCGGTCATGAACAGAAGGGATGGAGGGAATAAAGCGACTCCACTGGGGCAGAGGTCAATGTTTCTGTAATGGAGATATCGGCACTCGCACATAATGCTGATCGACCTCAGCTCTGAACTTTCGCTTGGCTTTCAAACTCAAGAATGCACATCATGGCCAAAATAAAGGCTTTACAAAAGCACATAAGGAAAGTTTTTTATTTAATTACTGAGAGGAGACATGGAGACATTTCCAAGTTTGGAAACAAAAATATGATATAACCATGGTCTTCACTAGTGTTCCTTTGTCTTGCATTGATTTTGCCTTTAGTTTCATCCTCCTCATACTGTATTTCTATGGTAATCTCAAATTATGCCATACCTTTCCAGGCTCTTTTCTACCAGAATGCAAGACTGACAATCTTTTTGGCTTCGTAGATAAAAACCTGCCAGATTTCCAAAGTCTCACCCTTGCCTCACTAATAGCATAATACCACAGCTTTGAGAGCACCATGCTGGTGCTTCAGCCAAGTTTTGACAATTCCATGCCTGCAGTACACGTCTCTGGACTGCACTGAGGGGATGTAGGAGCAATCGTATTTGGCAACAGTAAGAATCAATCCTGCCTATTGTTCCTCTCAGGGAACCCAGGGCATCAGGGACATCATGCTAACTTTGCCCCCTGGCTTAAAGAACAATGCCCTGCTGCACACCATAGCTCACCGCACAAACTTGCTTCAAAATTGTCACGATGGTACCCTTGTCAGGTTACCATAGTGTCATGCCTGTGGCACACCCCAGCCTTGTTTTTTTAATAATATTTTTTATTTTGGATTTTTCCCCAATTTTCTCGCAAATTTTAGTCATATTCAATTCCTCCCCGTCACTAGGGCGCTCCCACATTAAGGCGACTACTAACACTCGGTCGGGAGGACAAAAGACTATTACATTCTTCCAGAAGAGACAGGAACATACAGTAGGTGTTTCCTCCAAACCACGTAATGCCAGCCGACCGCATCTTTTCTTACTACTCATTGGGGGCGGCGTGCCACACTCGGAGGACATTAAATTAGAGCCGTAATTAATGTGAGAGCACTAAGTACCTCTCATCCCTGCCCTCTGAGAGAGCTCAGCCAATCATCTCCCTCTGGGTTAAAGCATCACCCGGGAATCTCCAGATGACCACAGCACTACTCGGATTCCCACACCCCAGTCATGTGTGTTCCACACTCCAGATTCACTAACGTCATCTTTCCACCACATCCCTAGCTTTGAGAGCACCATACTGGCGCCTCTGCCTTGTTTTGAGGATGCAGCCTGCAGCCAACTTTCATCCTCCTTGACATCATGTGAAGCAGACTAGGGTGCATAGCAACTGCTTCAAATACAGGCATGGAGGACATCATGATTCCCCCTGCTGATTGGTGTCAAATACCATTGGAGCTGGCCTTGCGTCTGGCTAAGGAGAAGTGTGTGCTCATCAGACTTTAAACCAAAGCCAATGAAGATGTCTCTCTTGTTCTGAGCCTTAGCATCAGCTGAGAACCAACCCAAACCTGCAGTCATTAGTGGATGGTGCAGTCCTTGGTCCAGTCCTGGCCTAGTCACAGTGCCAAGAACGAGAATACCCTTGCCCAGTTTCAGCCTTATGGCCAGCTCCAGCCCCATGCTCCTGACCAGTTCCAGCCTCTTTCTCTTGCCCAGTTCCAAGCCCATGCACATAAAACCCTGTATCACTGCTTCAGTGTGAAAGGAATTGCCAGAGAAGTGTGGGGAGAGAAACTTAAAACTTTTTTCACCATTCATCAACTGGGCCCATGATTAAATGTCTCCTGAAAACACGGTTTTAAAAATTTCTGCTATTAGTCAATGGTAACTCAGTGATTAAGGCATTGGACTACGGTTCGGCAGGTCCCAGGTTCAAAGAGAAAAGTAGATTCCAATAAGAATATAAAGGATGAATCAAGATATGTTTAATTTAGAAATATAGAAAAAAATATTAAATTAAACTTTAGCTGTAAAAATAGAATTTTTTTATTTACATTATGTGCAATTTAATAATAAAAATAATAAGAATAAAATATAAATAAGAATATAAGGAAATATAATAAAATAAAGAAGAATTGAAGAAACCATGTCCAGTTATGGGCAAGACAATGTGCAGAATGTGCAGGATAAGTCAGCAAAGTCACAGTTCAAAGTTCATAGTTCTGTGGTCTGCAAAATGTGCAAATGTGCCATATCTGAGGTTTGTTGATCATCGTGGTGGTTAGTGAGATTGTTTGTGAGAAAGCAAATCAGAGTGTTAAGCTCTATGAGCTGTTGTGATTGAAAGTCCGTATAGCCTGCGGGAAGAAGCTCCTCCTCAGTCTCTCTGTGTTGGCCTTCAGGAAGCGGAATCGCTTTCCTGACCGCAACAGACAGAACAGTCTATTATTGGGGTGGCTGAGGTCCTTCATAATCTTCATGGCCTTAGTCCAGCACCAATTGCTGTCGATTGAATGCAGGTCAGGGACCTTGGTGCAGATGATGCACTCAGCTGATTGCACCACCCTCTGTAGAGCTCGTCTGTCCTGCATGGTGCTGTTCCTGAACCAGGTTGTGATTTTTCCCCATCAGGATGCTCTCTGTGGTGCAGGAGTTCCTTAGCACCTTAGAGGGGAGTCTAAAGCCTCTCAAGTGTTTGAAGTGGTAGAGACGCTGAACACCAAGGTATCTGAAGTTGTCCAATCTCTCCACTGGGCTCTCGTTTATGACGGGGGTTTTGGTAGTTCCTTTCCTGCTTTGTACTAAAGTCCACTATTAGCTCCTTTGTTTTGCTGACTTTCAGGAGGAGATTGTTCCTCTGGCACCAGTTCTCCAGATTTCTAATCACCCCCAGGTAGGCTGTCTCATCATTGTCGGAGATCAGGCCCACCACGACAGTGGCATCAGCAAATTTGAAGTTGGTAGTAGGTGTACAATGAGTACAGCAATGGGCTCAGAACCTGTCAGGCTGAGATATGTCTGCCCATCATTTTTGCCTGTGGTCTGCCAATTAGTAAGTTGGAAATCCACTGACACAGGGATTGGCAGGGAGTCCCAGGTGCTCCAGCTTGTCAGTCAGTGTGGAGGAAATTTTAGTGTTAAATGCTAAACTGTAGTCGACAAAGAGCATTTTAACATAATTCCCCCTCCTAGTGTTCAGGTGACTAGGTGATATATGGAAGGAGGTGAGATGGCAGTTCAGGTGGCTCTGACCAGCCGCTTAAAACACTTCATTACTACTGAGGTGACAGCTACTAGGACGGTAGTTGTTGAGGGAAGCAGGATTTGGTTTTTTGGAGCAGAAACAATGATGGACTCTTTTTAAAGCATGTGGGGATTACCAACTGGGTTAGTGAGAGGTTAAATATTTCCGTTAGGTGCTAGCTGGTTTAGGATTACAAATTTATAAAATGTTTAATCTAGCTTTCATCATAATAGTATATGAAACGGAAAGAGTTATGTACATTGGGTTTTACATTTTGAGGTAAAGATAGTGACATTCTAAGAAGATCAAGTCTGGTAGCCCAGGTGTCTGAGACATTAACCTTTTGTCTTTATGGACTTTCTGACCACTGGGTAGAGTCCGAGAGTAAATGCGAATGCTAATCTCAAGGCCAGACTGTGCCTTTGTCTCTATGATAATGTGAAGGTCTGGGTGATACTGTCAGGCTGATTAGATTAGCACCTATGCATTTGAAAGGCACTGTTATGTTGATGAGATCAGGGCTGAGGAACCTCCGTTACCAGGCTGATTCCTGTACTACACTATGCTTTGTTTAGATTGTCTATAAACTCTCCAGAGCTGAGTTTTAGTCAGACTTGGATGACTACAGCGACGCTCGGCGAGTTCTCAATAAAGAGTAACTCCTGCTTGAAAGATATCCCAACGTCTCCTGGTCTCTGCTTCGACAAAGGAAAAAGTTTCCAACACTGGTCTGTGTAGGCTCTGAGGACTTGACCTGCTGCTTTCCTGGTGTTTATTCTCCTGAAGGCTCTCCTCACATCATGCTCAAAGATGATGAACACTTTTCCGGTGTTGGCATTGTCTTTCTGGATGCAGCCATTAGCGCCGCTAGGATTGTTAGCATAGTTAGCTTTGCTCGCACTATTTGCATTGTTGGTTGCAGCCTCGAAGCAAGCGTAGAAGGTGTTCAGCTCTTCTGTCAGAGACACGTCAGAATTAATCATACAGGATATTAAGCAATTACCTCTTGACACATCATTATAAACAGCAATGTGCAACATGCACGTCTCATGTGTCTTATCCACCTGATTCAAAAGTGGTGTGGTTCTCATCACGAAACCTGAAGTTTTTCATTCAAACCCTGTGGTTTCATAGATTCACACAGCACCTGTGTCTTGCTCACTAAAGCACCAGGGGTTCATCATCTACAAATCTGAGGTGAAGTATAACATGACCTTAAAAAAGCAACTCTGATAATTATTTACCTATATGGGTTGGAAAAGGAAATGAATCTCAATGTGTGAACGCTCACTAATTGAAAAGGTAATCTAGAGATCACAGTTTTGCAGCTTCTGACACCTGGCTATGATGACCTGCATCACAGGAGGTTGAAGATGATGCTAAATATGGTTTCTTAAAAAAATAAAAAATAAAAAAAATACAGCAGGCTTGGAGGGAAAAATGGAGTATTGCTTTGCATAACAAAGAGATTAAAAAGTAATTTTCGGTAGTTCTGTCATAAAGAATAATAAAATTGAGTTTAAAGCCAGGAACAATGAAGCTGTCAAAAGTTAAACCCCAGTTTACGCTGCATTAGTCATGCTAAATATCTCTGAGGATTGAAACACAGAGGAAAATGCATCTCGTCACACGTGAACTGCTTGCGTCATAATTTTCCTGACAGAATCTGTCATATGTCTGCTTGGAAGTTTTTTATTTTATTTTTTTACTTTTTTCTGCAGATGAACCAGTAGTGACAGTTGAGGTTATATAAATGCAAATAGCCCCCCGCCCTCCAACATCCGGAAAAATATATCGGTCAACAAATGCTCATCTACTTAATAGCAAACTGTCTAAGAATATAAAATGCAGAAGAAGCTGTTTCTATGTGTGTTTGAGTGAGTCAGTAAAGTAAAGCTCACGCTGGATGTCAATGGTGACAGTGGCCTCTTTGCCGTTGGGCGCTGCTTTGTTGGACGCTCGGCAGGTGATGCGCTGGCCACTTTCGATGTTGGATGCCGAGACGTACAGCGTGCTGACCGTGCTCTCTCTGTGACCGTCACGCAACAGCGTCTGCAAACAACAACGGATCAACAGAAACCACAGACTTGTTGGGGAATATTCTGATAGTGCAGCTAACAGAGGTGAAGAGCTGAGGACAAAGCTTATTTAACCACAGATCCACGACATTTCCAGAGAGAGAGAGAGAGTGAGACAGAGAGAGCATTTAACTGTGCTTTTAACTCTTTGTAAACATTGTATAGTCTCTAATAACACCCCTTAGACTCTTAATGCTCTATATGTAATTCCTTCATAGTGTGTATAGTGAATGCTAACTTGAATGGCTAGTTAGCTTTAACAGTTTATTAGCATAAAAGACTCATTATCTGAGACTGGATAATCTTTAAAAAACTCAGGATAAAAAAAAAGAAATAGTGCAGGTCTATTGCTCTGATGCTAACAAAACCCCCACACAGAGGAAACAAAAAGACGCTAGCTAGACTCCACTAGCCGTGTTAGCCAAAACAGGAAATTTCATCATCTGAGTCATGACCAGGAGAGGACAAAATATGTCTACCATAAGAGTAGAAAAAAATAATTACAATACTGACTCATTTCCCAAAGTTTGTATCTCTACATTAAAGTTCTGAAGAAATGGTTTCTTCCAAGTTTTAAAATAATGTCTCTAAGAGCACAATATAGGAGATAAGTTCCGTCGGATATGTGTAACATCACTGACATTAACAAACAGCCCAGGGTTTAAATCACTGCTTTGTCTTTTTAAAAGGACAAAAGAGACACTATCGTCCTCATCTTCCTCACAAAGGTTCACTGCGCTCGCATAAGGAGACTCCAACTCGCATAAATAAAGGAAGATAAAGTTCTCTAAAGAAAGATAAGGAAAGGAACAGAAATGTGAAGAAGAGCGACTCTGTCAACAAAACGTTTAATGAGGAAAAGATTTAATAAATCCTCCAATCTGGAGAAAGAGATATGATGCCAAACTCTGATTATATATATATATATATATATATTTTTTTTTTTTTTTCATTGATTTAACAAATCTATCTGCGTGTTTGTCTGTCTGTCTGTGATTGATGTTTATTTTGTAGACAGGTTGTGTGGTGCACCGAGGCAGTGATGGTGGAGGTGCTCGGGCCCATTCATTGTTGCTTTGCAACTATATCATCTACATATTCATCCATTCATTCATTTATTTATTCATTTGTTCCTTTTTTGGTATGTACAAGGTTGACCATTGCTGGTGTTCATTTATTTAATCATTCCTTTCTTCCTGGGGATTTATTTGTTTTGTTATCTTGCCTGTCACTGCCTTTCATTGCTCCATCCATCCATCCATCCATCCATCCATCCACCCACCCAGTTATTACTTTTTTTCTTAGGTCATGAGACCTAAGGTTTGATTTGCTTGTTGTTGGTGTTGGGCAAAAAACTAGTAGCAAGAATAAGTAATGACTGCATATCTGTATTTAAAGTCAGCAATTAATCCATATTTTCCATTGTGCTTCGGAAGAGGGGGAACGCTCCAACAGACGAATTACTGAGTAAGTCTTTCTATCCTCCATCTTTAAAGAGAGAGAGAGAGAGAGAGGGATAAGCATCCATTTCTACCCAGTTCATATGAAATTGAACAAAACATCCAGAAACTCATCTATAATCACTTTTTGTTGTGTTTAAATCACAACGCTGAAGTTTCATTCAGCTGCCAGGATAAAATTTTAAAAAATCCTTTTGACTTGTGGTTAAATCGAAGCAACTAACCTTTCTGAGGACACGAAGAGACAGGGGCTTTATGAAATAATAACGCTTCACTGCAGTATAAAGAGATCTGGAGTGTTATGTAAGGAATGAAAGGAATAAAACTCCCTGTGTTGTTCTGTTAAAGCTAAAGAATTAAGGACGGAGTGGTGTGATGAAGAGAAGTCACTGCTGCCATCCTAAAGTTGATGATTTTCCTATAACAGCATGTCCTGAAGTGCTTTATTCCTCTCACAACTGTGTATGTACAGTATTACAACTGTTTATGTATTAAATAATGTACTTTATTATTCATGTTTCTGTAGACTTAAATGTACAGCTTGGAGACTCCTTCCATAAACTTTGTGAACAGTAAATTTCACTGTGTTAATGTTCTGATTTCTTGCAGATGGAGCAGCAGCTTTGGGACGCTATTCAGCTAAGTAATGGTGACGTTTGCCTCCTGTGCCTCTCTTCACTCTACCATACTGATTTAAATATTGACTGAATGCACCTGGTACAGTACCTTGGAATACATGGCACCGTTGAGCACCTCCCCATTACGGATCCAGATGATGGAGGCTGCCGGCTTGGCGTTGTCAGCATGGCACGTCAGGTTGAGCGGCTCGCCAGCTCTCAGACTCACCACGGGTGCTCCGGTGATCACAGGGTCATCAGGAGGAACTGCAAAATAAATTTAATAATGGATGAGATCAGGATTTTTGCAGAGAGGAGGGACAAAGATCCACTGTCTCATCATCATCATCTACTGTGCTACATTGAACAAAAAGGATGACAAGTAATTCACCCTAAAACAGATAGGGCCAGGTTGCTAGACCAACACCCAACCCTCCTCCTTTCTCATCTAAGCCTTAGATCCGACATTGGCATTGGAATGATTTGTAAGGGCTTTTCCCAGGGGCACAACTGTGGCAACCCAGTGGTGGCAGGACTCAAATCCCAAATCCTCCAATAAGCAACGCAAAGCCTTAACTGTCTATAACACCACCGCCTCCTGTTTACAATTATGCCCGTATTATATAAACTCTGGACTCATAGACTTTGCAAAGTATTTGCTCGTTTACCTGACATTATCAAGCCTTTTGTGTTTGCTTCTTCTTATTCTTGCCTCTGATATGCTGTTTGCACATCAAATAACCCTGTCTTTTTTCAACTACATCTCTGCCTACGGCTTTGGATTTGTTCTGCTATTCGTTCCGCTGCATTTATATTCACCAGTCTCTCTCTGTTCCTTGACAGAACATTTTGCCCACCATGAATGATGCAGTTGCCCCCAAATCAGCAAATGAATGAATGAAATATCATCTAGGGCTGCTCACCCAGGTCCTGTCCTCCTTCATGACAGTAGGGAAGACTACAGTTAGCACCCCCATCTAAAAACCTGATGGATATTCAGGACAAACCTCCATGTGTACAGAGTTCTTGCTTCAACGTTATTCGTTCTTTGCTCATCAGGAAGGCTTACCAGAACAAAAAGTGGCCCTGCTTATCAACATGGTCACAGGCAAAGCACAAGAGGGGCAGCTGCCATATGGGCACAGGGAGGTATATTATCGTATGACACTTTCAGTAAAACTGTTTCAATCACTTTCTTATTACTCTCCAAAAGGAAGGAGATAAGGAAGCAAGGGGAAAAAAGTGATGCAGGGAATGTTTTGATTTTGAACCCCGGTGGATTAAACCCAAAGTGACTTACAGAGGTTTTTTTTTTTTTTTTTTTGCATGTCAAAATGATCAGAAGTCCTTGAACTCTTCCATTCAGCTGACAGCTATCAGCAACAACCAGAACCCATCCAACTCAAAATCGCAAATCTTACTGCTGCGGAACAAGAGAAGTGAAGAGAGAGCCGGTGCTTCCATTGTAGTCAGCAGAATCAAATTGTGATCAATTGCCCCTCTGTCAGGCAAGCTCCTGGCCTCTTCCCACACAATGTCCTTCATCTCACCTGACCACTGACTTCCCGATGGATTTTCCTACTTCCCAAGACAATATATCCATTTCTGCCATGGGTCACATGTGTCCAAACCTCTCTGCAGCACCCCACACAACTGACTCCAGTGCTATATGTTCTTGGTTATCAACCACCTTTCCCATTGGAATGCCAGGCCCAACCTTGCCCACACAGTGGACATACGATTCCAATACAAGAATGTATATGGGAAAGAGCAAAAATAGAGTTGAAGAAAGTGGGGAAAGTCCTCTTGGCTTGCAACTGTAGTGTAACTCCACAGTATTGCTCGGGTGATGAAGGTAAGGAGTCAGGCTCTCCACCCAGAGACCTTTAAAATGCCTTAAGATGCAAGAAGCTCAATTTCAGGTAAATCAGTACACATAAGATCAAAGCCAGATCAATGGGGTCATAACATGTTGCCTATTAGTGTCAGTATTTTGAAGTTCCACATCACAGCAAAATGCCATTCACATTTTCATACAGTATGTCACGCCTTAAACGGGTTGTTCCTGGACAAGAGGCCACAGACACCAATTTCTCGTTTCTTGCATACCAGATCATACCAGAATCCTGAATTCACATAAGATGGATGGCAAGCTGGAATATCTTCTTGAATGAGAGGAGAACTCATGGATTTCCGGAATGCGACATTCATGATCTGTTACTATGCTGGGAATTCCATGCAATCACCCAGAACAACCAAGCCCCTGTCCCTGAGGTAGGCATAGAATGAATTTATTCCCCAGAAGGCGCTTTTTATTGTTTTTCTGTCTCAAACCTGCCATCTTCTGTCACAAAGCCCAGTTCTCACAGCATCATGCAGCCTTCAAACTTAGCCAACATACAGTAAACTACAACACAGCATAACATCTCAACATCAAGTTCACCACATCACGAGTTCTGATCACACACACATCTGTCCACAACTACACCCACATTATATAAACACTCTTTCAACTTATAGACTTCGTTAGGTATTTGTTGAGCATAAATTTATCTAACATTACCAACCTTGTCTATTTCTCCTTTATTTTTTACTTTGTCCTGGCCTAAGGTTTTGGATGCTCATTTAGATAATGTGGTGTTTATGAGCAAACAAATCAGCAAAATATATTTTTTTGTAAAATGCTTTGTAAAGAACAACATGTTGGTGTAATACTGTACATTTTTCTGCAGTTTATTCTGTGCCGAATCATTACCACCTGTAATGCCCGTCTTAAAACAAGAAAAGCCAAACACCATCTAGAAAAAAGAGAGAGGTAGATGAAGGGATGAGCAAAGAGGGGGGGAAAGTCGGTAGTCCTGAATAGCACTGATTGTGAGTCTCTCTTTAAACACCTCTGATTGCTCTGCTTTCAATTTGCACTCAGTTGAATTATTGATCGAGCACGCGGCTCATTAGAGAGCATATCTGGGGCAAGTCGAAATCAAAGGCAGCAAGCAGGTGGCACATCCTGACTACTCCAGAGAGATTGGTATAGATATATATATGGAGAGAGAGAGAGACAGCGAGGTGAATGAGTGAAGGGGGCCAAAGGGAGCACTAGATTGAAAGAGTTTATAACTTCATTAGGAGGAAACCAAGGTCCTTAACACACACACACACATCTCTGAATTCTATTTACAGCCACAATAATGTTTACCTTTCAGACAAAAAAAAAAAAAAAACGAGTATGGATAAATTCAGTGAACCAGAACGCGAAAGAGAGAGGTTTATGTCTCCTGCCATTCTGAGACCTTGATTCATTTCTCTCAGAGGCTCGTCAGGTTTGGCCTTGACTTGTCTGTGAGGAACACTAAGGATGAAATATGACCCTGAATTAGCGCACCAGAACCAATCAAGTCGCCTCCTTCAACTCTCAGACTTCTGAAAGTGAGCGAGCAGTTCTCACGCTGGACGATGATAGTATGAACGAATGCTGCAAGATGAATGCACAAGTCACTTTTTGTACTGTTATAAGAGTGTTTTTTTGTTCCTCATATACCACAGCAGCATTTCACCAACAAGAAGGTTATTAAAGAACGTTATGATGTAAAAGACAAAAATAAGCCATAGAAACTTGCAAAGTACTGACCCTGGAGACTCCTTTCAAGAATGAAAGATTAAGGTTTCCTCACAGAAAACTTCACAACATCAACAATTCCTAAAAGTTTCCTGATCCGCTTACCTACGATAGAAATGGTGAAGCTTTAGAATGAGTGCTTTAATAAATCCTGTGATTTGCAGATGCACAACACACAATAGATAATCATGTCGACAAGTGCTGTGCTGCAAAGCAAAGCAAAATAATACCTCCTGTGGCGTTTCGACTCACCGCTCCTGTGCAAGCGTCCTTCCGATTCAAGGAACACATACAACATGATATGAAACCCGAGACAAATTATTCCATCGAATGCCCTTGTAACTGTTGCCTAACAGTGTCTTCATCGTCTCACACATCATTATTATTGTCATGTTTGCAAATATTCCTCAGCATATTAACTCCAAATTGAGGGTTTAACGCGGTCAGTCGATAGATTTCTCTCGAGTGGGCGAGTGGACTGAATGAATCGCTGCTGTTTAATTGGCGCTCAGAGCAGCAGAAACACTCGAGTGATCCCCGACACCAGCGCGGCTGCATGGCACCAAATGACTTTTCTCGTCGCCCTCTCGATACATGTGGCCCTTGGGACGTTTCCCAGATTTGATCGGTCTGTTGAGGCGAGGCAAAAAAAGGCAAGAGAAGAGAAAAATGGAGCAATATCAGGTTGTAAAAAACAGCGAGGAGGCGGAACTGGGGGAAACAGTGACCTGTTTGCTAACAAACCTGTGGCCGCTCTCTCGTCAGGAAATGTGTTTTCTAACAGAGACGTGGCAGAGAGGGATTCATTGCGTTCATGCCGCATCCGGATCTACAGACGCTTTAGTAATTAGCCTTCTCTTTTCCAGCCGAATGAACAACAAGCAGTCATGGGAGTCTCTCAACCAGATCAGATCACACTGCCTATGGGAATAAAGTCTCAATAATAGAAGTAGATTTGCTCAATACCATTCATGTGTAAATAAAAAAGCATTACAAATATTGGCAAAATAAAATAATCATCTTCTTGTACATGACTCTCACCTCATGTGATTATAGATAAATCTGCTTAATAAATACGACCTGATGATGATGTGAATGTGGAAATGCTGGAAAGAGGCGGGGCTGAAACTATTAACAAGGTCACAGGTCAAGCATGGTGAGCTGCTTCAGTAAAAACACATAATTGTGTGCTTTTAGAGGAAAATAATCAACAACAGAGTTACCGTTTTACAGCAATAAATATTATTTAGTATGTCCTGAAAGGTTTATTAGTTAAAGAATGATGTAATTCTTGTTATATTTAATGTCATGAAGCATCCACACAGTTCATTCCTGTTCTCACTTATGCTATAGTAGCTTAAATCTGAAATCACTCCCTCGACAACCTCTCTGACACTGGAGACTCCTTCCATCTGTTTTGCCTCAACACCTTTTTTTTATGTTGCTGTGAATGAGCCGTTTTTATACAGTAGAAACCATAGTAACCAGTTAACAGTATAATGAGTTTAATGTGCATTATTTCAGAACAATTCCAGACAAACTCCAGTCTAGACAGAAGACTACAGACGTGTAGACATGTTTGGTCTTTATGGAGATTTATGGAGGTTTGTGTTTTTCACAAGAGGAAAACAGTGCATCTTGGTCAATAGCTCTCTGCATGATCTCCAAGCTCGAAGCTGTCAGTGGAGCTGCAGATGTGCAAAGTGTTCTGTTCGAGAAACGAGGACCAGCTGTTGCAAACTGTGTGGCCGTTTATGGGAAGTACATTTTAATGGGTTGTTAGATCGGCTTGAGATTTCATTTACATCACAAAAGGCTCTTTAACAAAAGGAAAATGAAGGAGAGGGAACAATATTCAGGCCTCAAGTTCGAACTGCTTCAATTTCCTTTTCAGCCTGTCACTGTTTGCTTTTTATCAAAACCAATCAACCACACAGGAGGCAGGATTCATTCTGACATTAACCGAAGGCAGATGGGAGGCAAAGAGTGAGAGGATTGTTTGGGATAAAAATATTGGCCTAAAAATAAAGAAAAAAAGTTTGTTTGCTGGAAGTCTTTCCCAAACCTGGTGCTTCAGCTCAAGAAGAGCACATAAGCAAATATAGTTTCAAGAAAAAAAATATGTGAATCTTTTGGAATTTCGTGGTGTTCTGGCATTAATTTTTAGTTAAAAGTAAGAGAAAAAAAATCTGATTTTTCATGTCTTTATTGAGGACAACCATAAAAGCCTCATAGTGCTAGTGGAAAATTATCTTAAAAAAAAAACTAAATGGAGTCAGGAGGTAACATACCTGGAGTCATGTTAAGAAAATGAGTTTGGAGGTGTGGACTAGAGATTCTTCGACTGATTAAAAACCACTCAAACTTTTTTAGTTTTTTGCTCTGCACGAAAAGAATAATAATCTAAGCCATAGCGTGCCGAAAAGAGCTTCCAGAAGTTAAGAATTGTTGATTTACATTTACAAATTATAAAGAATTACAAAGTGATTTTAAAGACTGTTACTAGTCTTCAGTTTGGCAAATGGACTGTGGGACTGTGGGAGTGTGGCTACTCTACCAAAAAGTGCGTGCCTTTAGAGCACAATTAAGACTCATCCATGAGATAAAGAAACAACCCAGTGGGTCAGTCAAAGATTTGAAAGCAGCATTGACCAATTATTAATTCCAAGGGTTTAATTACTTTTTCCACCACCATTTTAAATGTTAAATGAGTGTATTCAGTAAAAACATGAATTGTTTTTAATTATTATTTTAGGCACATTATGCCTAGGTTTGTCAATACCCTTGACTTAGCTGAAGATCAGTGTCCATATTTACTAAGCGTCTCAGAGTAGGAAATCACTCCTACAGTACTGTAAGTGGCCAAAAATTCTCAGAATGACCCCATTTTGGTCCTACTTTCAGGAGTAGGAATAAAAACTATTTATCAAAATTCCTAAAATAGGAACTCCCTCTCATCTCCACCAAAATTTAGGAGAGCTCCGGAGCTGTCCTAACTGGTTAGGAGTAGTGAGGAAATGACGTTCAGGCAGAGCTGTTTAGTGGAGAGACGCTGCATTGCAGCAAAGATGCAGCTTTGAAACCGTGATAAAGCCGTCGGGAAATAATAAATCCCCAACATGCAGCGTGAAATTAATGAAAAACAAACTGCATCCCTGGAGTTGTGGACAGCATCCATGGCACACACATTCCAATAATCATATTTATATATATATTTTATATATTTATATAAAATTATTTGATTCCAGGTTCAATTCCCAGCCAATGCCCAAACACCTACCACTGGATGCAGTGCCAGTCCCAAGCCCAAATAAAACTGCGTCAGAAAGAGCATCCGACGTAAAACATTTGCCAAGCTTGTGTGCGAAATATTAAATTATTTTGAGTGTACACGTTTGTTTATTTCAGATTCTCTGTTATAAGCAGCACTTCATCACTTCATTAACACGGTGTATCCCCATGTTTCGCACTCTTTGGTGGTACTTTACTGTATGTGCGGCAAACTGACAGGTGGCATTGATGCTTTCACAAATTGCTTCCACTCACTTTTTAAAGCAGAATTTTGCTTTGATTATATCTTTACATTTAACTACCTTCTGCGCTAACAAAACTCTCTTATCCTCTCTCTCCAGTTTTACTTTCTTTTCAAAATCATTTTGATCAGATTATGACAGTCCTACACAGCTCTATTATAGGGACTTTATCCCTATATAATCACAGTTCTGATTGGAGCAGTCTGGTTAGGATAACGTCATGCAGCGATAATGCAGTCACACATCTATATACGTTTTGTCTGTGTGCATAAACACACAACTGCTGCAGATTTCTATTTCGCTTTTCTACTGTTTAAACCCACAAAAGCCTGTAAAAACTACAACACCCACTATAACATGCTGCCTACTTTGCGTCTCTCGGTGTCGTAAAAAGTGACGTCACACGTTTTCCTCGGCGCCGAAAGTAATTATAGAAAGTTTTATAAATACTGTAACTTGTGTCCTACTCTGAGGTAGGCATATTTTCAGTCCTAAATGAACTTCCTACACAATTCCTATGAGTGATTCTGAGATGCTTAGCCCTGGGCCTACAGTATATTTACTAATCATTTCAGAATCACTTGTAGGAATCGCGTAGGAAGTTCCTTCAGGCTCAAATTTTATTTAGAACTCAAAATAGTCCTACCTCAGTGTGGCACCAGGATTACTGGGACTTTACTGGGACTTTCTCCTGCAATGGATCTAACCAGGGACTCGTTATTACAGGGGAGGAAAGAAAGCTTTTCAAAATTCTCTGGCTAGTCCTCCGAGTGGCGCAGTGGGCTAAAGCACTCGCCCTATCACCTGGGATCGCAGGTTCGAATCCCGGTGATGCTGTTT
>JAQQZT010000009.1:2537460-2549149 GCA_030068275.1 Clarias platycephalus | reverse complement strand
CAGTAATCAGAGCAAAGGGTGGCTATTTTGAAGAAACTAGAATATAAAACATGTTTTCAGTTATTTCACCTTTTTTTTTTTTTTTTTGTTAAGTACATAACTCCACATGTGTTCATTCATAGTTTTCATACCTTCAGTGAGAATCTACCAACGTAAATGGTCATGAAAATAAAGAAAACACACTGAATGAATGAAGGTGTGTCCAAACTTTTGGCCTGTACTATATATATATATATATAATAAATATATTAATATAGACCATTTCAATTACAGTCATAACTACTGTCAGTCCCATTTCATAATACATTATTAATCAAAACCTTCGGATATGAGAATACAGCAGTAATATTGTATAAACATTTTTAACAGACAATCAGGGAATTCTATTCTATTCTATTCAATTCTATCAGAGTTTTCAATTAAGAAATGTAGAAGAGTAGCAACTGGACGCTTCACTCAAACAACTGGACGATGGGGAAAATTTTGGGATATTTATCTACTCTGAGATGGAGAAGTGAAATATTCACTACACAGCGTGCCATGGAATCTTTTACTCCTCCCTTATTCCACCCATTCTCAGCAATCTAAGAGTAAATTGGATTTCTGTTGCTTGATCAAACAGGAAATTAAAAATGATCATCCTGGGTCAGATACGAGTGAACATCAGGGCAGCGTTCTTTAAACTGCAGTCCGATCTTAGGGGAAAAGCTGTTTCAGAAAAGAAAACCTCATAACTTCTGATAATTTGATCTGACCTCGATGGACATCCCTGATTTCAGAATGTTCTCTTCTTTCCAAAGCAAAACTTTTTTGCTGCAAGAACATTATTAAAGATGTCCTTCAGAGAAATGACTTTTTTTTTCCTCCAGATCTGTGGAGTTCAACGCTGCATGCAGAGAACAATTATTACAAGCTCCCACAGCAGTAGCTTTTTCTTTTCCATCACAATATGCCATCAAACCCCACTGTTTCTCAGAGTTAGAGGAGAGCAGGACACCTCGAAGACTTCTTTATTTGAAGAAAAGTACGCAATTTTCTTCCCTTTTTAGAAAACAGTAGCATCTGGGTCTGATTCCGACATCCTTAAAGTGAGTAGAGATTCAGGTTGTTGATACGATCGGCATAAATTCTTTAAACCCAGCCTGGGGCTTGTACTTGGTGCGTTAGCGTCACCTTTTCCACCTCTGAATGCCACCATCGCTGTACTCAGGCCTTCTGCGTCACACAATCAGTCTCCGTTCAAGTCGGAGAGACGCTGCCGAGTCAATCTGGCCGTAATTCCCGAGCTCCGTCGCACTATTCCCAGAGTCACTGAAGCCCTTATCAGATCAGCAGCCAAATCCTTCACACTGCCTCCCATCCCACTGCGCGTAATATGTCTTCCTCCTCATCTCATCCTGTGCAGAATTTAACAAGGCTGTCAGCACGTTTACCAGCTTATTTACTCTCTCGACCTCTGCCAGCAAACACCATATAACAACCGTCTGCTAACGACGCTGGATAAATACGTTGAGGCGTCTCGGTGATTCATTGTCGCGATATAGAGCAAAGAATAAAGTCGCTTGGATGTCTCGGGCAAACAGCGGGGAAATTAACAATTGAATTAGTGCGTGTATAGAAAAGAGCTGACAAACACACAAAGACTCAAAAGAAAGATTTACATAAAGGAAACAAACAAAGCAGGGTTTGTGTAACAGGAACGCTGTAGACGAAGTGTACGCTGGTATCAAAGCACGATCAGCACCGCTTCACAATCCAGACAGGAAGCTTTAAGGAAACTTTTTCAGCGAATCCCATTATTGGAACTTCCTGTCAGGTTTTCATAGTCGTCGCTGCATGGATGGTGTTACGTTGCTAGCGTCGTCTGTGTCACGTCGATTCGGAGGCCGTTTATCCCGCATGCCGTAATCAGCCGAGATGCACTCTGAATGATTCAGAGCGGAGATTGCACCGAGCAGACCCTACATCTCCTGCTCCGCCGTTATTATTTTCTCCTGACTTATTTATGGGCTAATGTGTCTGGGCTGGGATCAAATTACACAAGCAGAAATACACAAGGAGATACACAAAAAGACGATCCAGCATCAAGCGGCATCTAATTTCACAAGCACAAATGTTTCTGCTAGTTCAAAAACGTCAAGAGGAACTTTATCACTTTCAGAACAAGTGAGCTGTCTGTATGGCAGACGAAATCAAGCTGAAGGTATTTAACATTTTTGGAAGGAGTCTCCAGTATCGCCATCGCTATAATTTAAATGAATATAAGTGGAATAAAACCGTCGTAGCCGAGGTAACCGCGACTCCATGTGGCATCACGCGACCCGTGTCACCGACCGCGTCTTTCTCTGCTAATGACTAAGTAAACTAACACAGTACTCCTGCAGGACATGATGTTTTCATACTACTCATTCCCATCATTTTTTCAAGGTTTGCTGGAAATGTTTTACACATTTATAGAATCCGTCATTGAAAATGATCTTAAAAAGAAAAAAAAACTTTTCCAGCATGAACAGCTTCAGCTACATGTCCAATAAACGTCTTCTTTAATTGTCAGGGATGCTGACATCATCTGGCGTTTTGCGTTCGCGTGGGCTGAGGAACTGAAAGGGCGGAAAAAAGCCGCTGTCACCGCTTCCGCTTTTTTCTGACACCTAAGTGGTTAACACGATCCCTTCAGGAACTCAGCATCAATCAGAGAGCTGCAGAGGAGGATGCTGAGAAATCCAATACAGCACTGCCTCTCTGACTACACCATCATAAGGACATCGAGTTGAGATTGCGGATCATGGACAGCGTCATGGGGTCCTTAGAGAGTAAAATCTTTATCAAAGTCCCTCCATTTTCATCATAAAGGAAAAAAAAAAAAGTGTCTCATTTGGGCACTTAAAAGTCCACCAGCATGGTCACGTCAGAAATAAGAGGCTCATACGGAGGATGTGGTTTCTCGTCGGATCACACAAACAAGTCCTGCGCTTATGTTTCTCCAGCCACAGCGTGCACATTGTGCTGTCAGCAGATGCTAAATAAACCAGGCTCTTTGTCTGTAACACAAGGATTTGCAAGCTGGGAAAGAAAGAAATATATATCCCAGGAGGCTTGTGGAGACGCAGAGCATTCAGTCAGGTGCACCTGATAGCTTTTCATAATGCATTTAAAGTGCATAGGGTTGCATGCAGGACGTATTAAAGAAGGACCAGTAAAAGGACTGCGAGTGCATGCGATGCTCTTAAATGCCTGTACCTTTGAAGCTTTGGCATTGTAAATGTACAGTATCACACACCAATAAAATAAAATAAACAAGTAGAGAGAACGAGGGATGGATCTGCCATGACACAGCAACAGATAAACTGGAGGAATTTGCCAGACCTGCGAACACTTCCTGACAGTGCATGCTACAGTAGGTAACGTCTTACTGCGGCAGATAAACGTGAAGTCGACTCGATCTGCATTCACACCCTGACTGATTCGAACACACACGCCATGGCACTTCTACCTTCTCCTGTCATTCATTTGAATTATGCATGAGTTGAATGGAGTTTAATGCAAAGTTTTCATAATATCGCACATCAATAGAACAATGATCAATCTTTAATTATTGAATAAAATGAAATAGAAGACTTTCCTTATACCAGTGAGACCTGAGAGCCACAAACAGGATTAATTTAGATTTAATATGTACGTTATGATCTAGAACGTGTTCTAAATGTTGTCTTTAACACTGTTGAAGGTGTTTAAATCCTGAAAGAATCCTTCTACTTCCACATGTTGCCTCTGCTGCAAAAACTATTGAGACTGGATTTTTTTATGGGATCAACAAGACGTCACTTCAGTATCAAAGAATAGGCAAAGTTTGTGTCCAATATAAATGTTTAGTTTTGTTGTTGTTGTTGTTTGTCAAACTGGTTTCAACTTACATCACAAATCAGAGCTTGTAATTATGTCACTTTCTACTCTGTGTGTTCGAGCAATGGGAAATGGGGGGAAAAAAACACAGACGCCTCCATGTGTGTCTCAGGGTTAAGCCTATGTTCCCAGGGTCCTCATTTATATGGCAAATAATAGGAGTATGACAAAGGGTCCTATGTTCCCAGGACACAGTGTGCTCCCCTCCTCTGTATAGCACATAATGGAAGCCTAAAAAGAGCTCTCCCAGCTTTCTATTAGTTTAAAGAACTTTTTTTTTTTTCTAGAGACCCCCACAACCACATAAAAGGATAAATTTAATAAAACCATTAATTTTGTTTTGTTTAAAACATTTTGAAATCTTGTTGCAATAAAAGTGTGTGTATAGTACTTAGGAAATGATGGAGCCCTGCAAGGTGTGGGAACAAAATACTACGTTATGTCCGCGACATACTAACAAAATAGTGAATACAGTACGTGGCCACGAGATATTATTATATAGAATAATATCTCGTGGCCATGACTTAAGGCATGGAGACGAGATAGTTTAACGCCCGAGATTATGGCCAAATTAATAACCTCATAGCATTTAGCTTCTTGTAAACCATGGACAAATTTGAATTGATTTTAAACTGTTATTATAGATGTATATACTGTAGATATATACTGTAGCTTAATTTGGGTTTACCACTGGCACAGAGCACACTGTAACTCCAAAACAGTAAACTTACTTTAGTAAGTCGTGGCCACAGAATATTATTTTTAACATTGTCGCTCTGTAGGAAATATTATCTTATATAATAAATATCTATTATCTAAAATTAGTCACATTGGTCTTGAACAAAATAATAGGGTTAATGTGCATTAACAGAAAAATGTCCAAGGGAACATAGGACACTCAGAACATACTGGAGATATGCTCCTTGTGTCTCCTGTTAGCAACACGCTAGCTATAAGTATACATCACTCAGCTAACTGTCCTGGGCTGACGTATACTTTCCTCCAAACTGTAGAGTAAATGTTTGAGATTAAACAAGAGAACATGTCTGTATGGTAATTAATCTAAAACAGGCACTTGTACATACAGTAGAACGTATTTAAAGGAATTATTCTCTGATCAGCCTTTTTGATTTCATGTCACTCGCTGAACTACAGTAAGTTTTCTCTCATTCCCAGGTTCCTGGTAATTCATAATTATGACTCTTATGCAGGAAAAAAAATATTGAATTAGGAGTCAAAATAACTGATGTACTTAATTATAATATGAAATATCCCAAAAGATCCTCATCCTCATCAGCTTCATCTCACTGATCCCTTTAGAGTTGTGATCATATGGCTAATTAGCTTAGCTACAGTTAAATGTTAACGCTCCTTAAAGCTCAAGGCATTGCTAATTGTTTCGGTGACAAAATTAAAGCTGTAAATAAATTTAAACAGTAACAAGACAACTATAAAAACATTTAAACAGGTAAAAAATATCACTTTTGCTACTTTAAAGTACACCCTCGCTTTGTTTAATCCTGCTAACATGTTAGCAAGCAAATCACCACTCAAGCTACAGGTTAGAAAGCTAGAATAAACACGAAGAGCCAGAAGTGATGACTGTCAGTTGGAAATTCTGTGATTCCTGTGTTTTCTGAGGTAAAACTTTACAGGAAAGCTAAACATTAAAGTGCTAAAGGAAAGGTGATTAAAAACTGTAAAATGTCCCTACTTTGTGTACTTCATGAGATCTGGTTTGTATTTTATCTCCAGAAGGAGACAAGTTTTTTTTATTATTATTATTATTATTATTATTATTATTATTTAATTCTGGGGGGGAAAAACGGTTGGGAGAAACGAGGTTGTGAAAAGCCTAAGGGAAACGCCTGTCATAAATGCATTTTGAAATATCAAAACAAAATTTCATGATGAGACAGTTACCTTAAAAAAAAAACGACTGATTATGAAAGGTAATTTAAAAAAGTGTGGAAGCCAATTAAGATGTTTTTGCAAGTTTGTTAGAAATTGTGCAAGGAGCTTCATATAAATTTCTACTGTATAATTAGATTCCAGACTTATGATAAATATTATACTACTATTTCATAATCAAATCATGTCAGCGAATGAACCCGAATAAAAATGTGAAACATGAGTTCTGTTAAACAAAGCTCTGGCACTCCTGACCCACACAAAGACAAGCTCGGTGGCTGTAAATGATTTGCAAAGCGAAGCACTCATTTGGGTCTCGTCCCAAACACACTCCATCTCAACGCTCGAACGAAGGAAATAAAGCCTCTCCTGTCAGCCTGCACGCATACACTCGTAAAAAGCCGTAATAAAAGCTCTCTCTGGAGATTTGATGTCGAGCTCGTGAGCGTCATTAAAAGCTTTATTGCACGTGTCAGATTCAAATCAGGACTTTCTACTGTGTTCGGGTTTAATTGGGTTTGCTCAGCTGTGCCTCGCTTCTCCTGTAACACACACTGAGCCTGGAAATGAAAGAAACTGACAAATAGGATGTAAAGCAGCGCAGAGAGGAAAAACAATCGCGGTTTACGATTAGATTATCCGAATGAGCAGCAGGATGTTTGGATCATGGTGGATAATGTGGTGTCAGGAAGAAGCCATGAAACCCTCAAAGAAGGAAATTAATTCCTCTCATAGTGAGGTACAAACTAGTAAAGCATCACTGAGCATGTCAATTATAATGTACTCAGATAAGACTTCACTTGTCAGAAAGAAACACAAGCAAATCTGTTATACTGTATGATTCTGATTCATAGCTGATATCAGGTGAAATCTGATTCTGATCAGGGTGATCCGGGTAAAGCCTCTCCTGGGGGAACTTCACAAATCCACACATTTGCACACACCTAGGGGGCAATTTATAGCCTACAGCACAGCCAATCTGCCTCTCTGGATGGATGGATGGATGGATGGATGGATGGATGGATGGATACATGGATGGAACCTGAAAGAAAGCAACACAGACAAGATGCACGGAGAGCTTAAGCAAGCCAAGCTTCAGGACTCTGGAGATGGACAGTACGAGGCAGAAGTGCTGCGTAAATATAAACATCCGGTGCACTATATTACATTTAAACCTGATAAGAGGAAAGATGAAGCACTCACATGGGACTTGATCCTGATGGACAGTTCAGCATGCATGATAGGGATGGATGTGTGATCTGAAGACGCACTCAAGACACTTTCGCTCTGACACGGCAAGGGACGAGGCGCAAAAAAAAAAAAAAAACCATCCAAAATCCAAGAAACAAAAACTGAACAATCAACAAACACACACACACACACATCAGAGCTGCGGATCAGATCCTGGATAAACTGCGCGCAGACTTACCGAAACCCGAGAGGCAGAGCGCAGTCAGGAGAAGGGACGCGGATGGAGAGAGCATCTCTTCTGCTGCTTCTTATTCTTATTATTCTCACGGAGCTCCCGAGATCGGAGTTGAGTTTCCGCGTCTCTTTGAAGAAAAACAACAAGATCAAAAGAAGAAGATGAAGAAGACAGCCTTTCCGTATCACGTGTGCGTGTTCGTGCGTGTGCGTGCGTTCTTTTCCCTTCCAGTAGAAATGTGCGGGTTCGCAGTGTGTCACGCAGCCAAAGTGCTCTCCGCGCGCTCAAGGCACTCTCTGGCTCCCTCTTGCTTCGCGCGCTCCGACGGAGAAACACGCACCGCGCACACACACACACACACGCTCACCACGTACCCGCGCGAGCGCGCGCGCGCAGTGAAGGAACGCTTTAATTATTGAGGCGCACGCGAGGGGGGGGAGAGAGAGAGAGAGAGAGAGAGAGAGAGGTGGCGTTTAGCGCACGGCGAGCGCGCACATGCGGGACCCGGGAGAGCGCGTGCGGGAGCCGGAGCAAGAGGATCACACAAGAGAAGTTATGAGGTGAATGCTGCGGAGTTGAAAGATGCGCGCGGCAAGGACGAAGCGCGCACACGTCCAATTGAAAGAAGAGATTGTGCAAATGACAAACTTACACACACACACACACGCGCGCGCGCGCGCGCTCTAAGAGTTCTGGTGTTCCATCAGCAGCTTCACCCTCTCCATCCTTTCACTCCGTTTGTTCTCAGGCCCATTAGGAAGTGTACTGCTTTCTACAGCTGGGGGATTCATTCTGAAAATGGGTTCACCAAAAGAAAAGAAGAAAAAAAAGAGTCGACTCGAGACAAGATTCGAGTCAAATAACCGATTCACTGAGCCGACTCCTGCTTTACTCAAGTAGGAACCTAAAGGAAATATTTAATCACCTCATCAATATCAACATTATTATCATTAATGTATACGCATAGTGCTAGCAATCTCTTTCCTTGTCTACATGTCCAAAAATACTTATTTCACAATTTGAATCATCTAGTCATTGATTTATTCATTCATTATTTAAGCAGATTTGGTTAATTGACATTCCTAAAGTGCCCGTAGTGTGTGAATGACAATCAGGTGTCGAGCTGGCAACCTGACTTCTTCCATCAACGCGTTAAACATGGTTGTACACATCGCCCAATTGTTCCTTTGCAGGGTACACACACACACACACACACTCACACACACACGTTTAAGAACGTCAGTCAGCGTAATGTGCATGTCTTGTATGGACTGTTGGAGGAAACCAGAGTACCCTGGTGAAACCCAACAAGCACAGGAAGAAAATGCAAACTGCATGCACACAGACCCAAGGCGAGAATCAAACTCTTGACCCTTTAGGTGCGAGGCCACAGTGCTAACCACTACACCACAATGATGCTATAATATATACAGTATATATGTGTATTATAGCAGCTATAAACTTTTATTGTATATTTTTTTTCCTGCATTGTTCTTATGAATTAAATGCAACTTGTCGTACAAGAACAAGAAACCACAAAGTGTAAACTTCTCTGTCCTGAAAATGTCAGAAAGCTTATACTGTAGTTACAGCTTTACTGTTACAAAGCTCTAACACTGGAGACTCCTTCCAAAACTGTTAAATAAACATCTTACTATAGAAACAGCTTCATTATTGTAAACCAGCACAGTGGTGTGAGTACTTGATTCATATCATACTGTAGCATCATTTCATTATTTCTCATATTACAACAAACACAAAGTTAAGTTGTGTAACTCGCTCTGACGCAGATCGAGAATGAAACAGCGTTAAAGAATTTTTCCTTTTCTAAAGATGACTCCAGATGACTTCTCAGCGTTCATAAATATGTATTTTGCTCGGCCAGAGTGCAAGCGTGGAGCGATATCGCTCGAATTCCCTTTGAATAAAGATCCCTCCTGAGTCGGCTTCGTGCTCTGTTCAATCCTCACAGTCGAAGAACAACAGAGTGGAGTCTGTGGAGAATTGCACACAAGCGAGGAAGAAGCATGAGGACGAGGTTAAAAACAGTGTGAGGCGCTTCGGATACCGGCGATGGAATCATTTTCTGCTTCTCACAGATTTTTACCTCTCAGAAAGAAACAACAATATTCTTTATGGAAGCTGGAATATCTCGAGTCACAATGAAGGTGTGGAAAAAAAGCAGTTCTTAAGTAAACAAAAATGACAAGGAGGATTATGGGTAATAATGTTTTCTTTGTTGTAATAATGTCGTCTTGATGAATAATCGTTCCTGTCATGTACACGGAGGCCCAGAATCTCTAAACTACAGGAACAATGCTAATGTATATGATAAAGAGTGAAAACTAATGAATTATACTATATAGAACCCACTGAATATGAATTAAATGTGGCTTTGTATTATTAATTTGCTTCATGATGCAATCAGAGCCAAGAGACAAACAAACAATAAGACATCTTTTTTTTTTTTTTTTTTTTAGTCAAGTCCAATCTCATAATCATACATTATACCAATCTGTTCTAACTCCATCTTTAATTATTAAATCCTCTCACTCAGGTGATATTAAATATTGTATTAAGCCTGGATAAGAGTCTTCAATAATACATTCCTTTCAGGTGAAAATCAAATCGAACCTTTTGAACTTCTCCTATGGTTCCACTTATACACTGTACACTACAACATCTACTGTATGTTTTATAAGTTGCTCTGCATTAAAATCTAAGATGATAAATCTGTCGACCTTCAGGAAGGTAACAGTGACTCCACTTCCTTACACCACGCTGTTGCTGATGACTTCCCTAAAAGTGCAACACACAGTGTTTTAATGCTCAGTTCTCTCAGTAAGGCGTGTAATGTTCTCTCTGTAGTGCCGCTGCATCAGCATCTTCTCTCTGTCTTACTTCAGGAAGCAGGAACCTGAGCAGATCGTTCCTGCAGGGTGAGGATGATAGAGCGCTGAGTGACACTTCAATTAAGCACCTCTTCTCCCCCTGTGAGCTTCGTAGGCAGAAGGCAGGTCATTAAAATATTGCAACATTTACTCACGGCCAGTGATTAAGAATCCGAGGCTGACCGAGGACTTCCAGCGCTCTCTGAAGAAACAAAGCCATCACAGTGGGGTTGTGAAAGGCCAGACGATGGCATGTGGTGGAGAACCAGGGGGTGATGTACAGCAGCCTGTGGTCTGTTTCAGAATAGATCAGATCCCAACTTGTATGATTCCTGTCTTTTTTTAACAGTTTGTATGTGTGTGTGTGAGTTCCTCCTGGCACTCTAATGTCTCGAGTGCCTTTTACACGCAGCAGGGATCCATCAGCGCCTGACAATATAGATCAAGAGCGTTTCAGTTCCCTGATGTGCAGGTGATGTGATTTTTTTGTTCCCATTCAGGGGTGAAAAATTAAACGTGTCATTTCCTGAACACTGAGGCCTCTTTGTTCAGTCTCCAAACGTTACACTTTCTATAAATCATCTCAGCAGCAATCTCATTAGCTAGCGATCAAGCTTAAATCTTGTTTAATATTATTACAACAAAAGTACGAGTCACGATAGCATCCTGGTTCATCCATATCCACAAACTAAATGAGTCTCGCATGTGCTTCAGCGTGAAGTTGTGCGTAAAGCTGAAAAACTTACTCAAGTGCCCCCGAGAGGTATTCTATGAAAGATGGAAACTGAAACCCGAATATGATTAATACAAGTTGCACATATATGCAGAGATCTGGGCCCGTACTCACAAAGCTTCTTAGAATTCTCTCAGAGAGCTCCTATCTTAGCTTAAAAATTCCTAGTTGGGAGTCCTACACTAAAAGTGATTTAGGAAACTTCTCAGAGCAACTCTAAGTAAGGAAAGTACAAAAACCTTTATCTTGGTGAGAAAGTGTGGTTGACCCTGTTTCTAGGGATGGTGTAGCAATTCAAGTATTGTGGAAATCTGTGAAAGGTCTCTATGTGAAAATAAAATACATGATAATAGAACAGACAGTGAAATCATAATGTTTGTATATGAAGAAATTATACAATCATGAATGCAGGCTACTTCATGCAACGGTTCTGTCATAGGCTAAATATCTTAAAGATAATTAAACAGCGAAATGTTGAAAATGTGTCTACTTTTGAGGCAACCAATTTCCCCACAGTGGAATAAAGTTCCAAAGTTCTAAAGTTCTTACATTTATTTACCATACCTATTTTTACTCCATTTTAGATTGATTGGAGCAAAATGTCTCATCTTTTGCCAATTTACATGATTCCAGGACAGTCTGTTTAAGTTACACTTTTGGATAGTATGTAGTCAACAATCCAAGAGAGATGGAAGGAAGTAAAAGAACAAGAAAACCAAATTGGACATACGTAAGAGCAGTGTTTACCTTTAGCTTTACATTCAGTGTTTGGAGAATATTTCTTCTTTCCACCATTTTGTCCTCTGCTATAGAAACTCTTAAGCC
>JAQQZT010000009.1:2448767-2470531 GCA_030068275.1 Clarias platycephalus | reverse complement strand
TGTCCACCAAGGAGTAATCTCTACATCACATTCCCCACCTGTTCCACCTATCATGACACTTCCCATCTCTGAGCTGTGCTCGCATTAGCCTGGGAGCCATTCTCAATCCCCTGAGATCACTCTTGCTCATTCCCACCTCCACTGCACCCTTGAACCTTCCACTGTCTTCTTCAAGAGAATCTTACAAATTGATGAGATAAAACCAGGATAACACCTCTGGACCTATAACGATCCGTCTTTCCTACCTGCTTCGTCCCAGGAGGCTGGAGGCCAGGTTCATGGCATCTGACAGCTTCATATGTGCTACACTCACCTGTCAGGTCCAGCTTTCTCCCTCAACACAGAGCCCATTACACTCCAACACACTCGCTCCCTGCCCCGTCTCATTACCACATGACCTGAGAGATTATTTACAGCAGGGTTATATGAGCAGGCGGATATTGCAGGGTGATGGAGGGCATGGTGTCTACGCCTGAAAGACTGGGAACTAAGCAGTGTTAGTTCTATTATTCTACATTTGCATAATGCAGTCGCGTCTTTTATCCTGGCTTTTGGAGCCTTTTGCAAATTCTATTCTATACAGTAGTCTTCCCACACAATTCAAATTCCCATCTTCAGTAAGCATCAGAGTGACGGTGGATATAGAGCTTATTTTAGGAATACGGTGTATGACGTGAAGGTAAAGTAGATGAAAATGAATATCCTTTCACACGCTCTGTGTAAATGCTCACGTTCACACATTTTTAGACAACTCTGGACAAGATAACAGACAAAAGTGGAGTGCAGTGCGTCTGCTCCAGCAGAGCAGGAAATCCTTTGACTTGTGGGATTTTAGGGTTAAATCTAATTATGCTGAAGATTAGCTGGGAATCCAGGCTAGCCTTTTTTTTTTTAAAACAACCGTGCACCAATGTTAATTCGGATCCTGGCACTGCCCTTCGGATTACTCTCTCCAGCTCTATTGTGAAGAGAATAATACTTAAAAACATGTCGGTTTTTGTTCTTCGTTAAGCCGCACCTGTTCAGGCTTTGTGCTCAGAATCTGCTTCTTGCCCAGACGCTCTGCACACACCCTTCAGACTCCATGTGCCAGGTAAAGTGAAAGTCTAGCGTGCCATGGGGTCAAAATGGCTCAGAGCAGCTGCTGCCATATGAGCTTGGACCGGAGGTTTCGGGAACTTTCACCTCAGAGACAGTTGAGTCCTGGCAGCAGTGGCAAAGCTGGCATTACCTCAGCAGCTGGGGCCATGAATGTGTGGAATTACTGCCATTAGGTTGCTTAATTAACAGATTGCTCTCAGCGTGAGGGAAAAAGGGAAAAAGGACATACGCAGTCCTGCTTGGCTTTAACATATGAAGCTTGGCTTCATTTAAAAAAGTATTAAGCATTGAGCAGCTTCTCGGTGTCTTTTTATAAAAGCTTCAAAAGGGAAAGTAATTACTTGCTCAGAAAGGAAGAACCAAAATGTATCAGGCTAAAATTTAAATCAACTCAATGCTTACAATTATTCAAAAATGAAATAATCACAACTTACTGACTTTGTCCATTAGTCTTCCATTAGCATGATGGTATACATTCAAACTCGTTTTAAATCCTAAAGCTAGTTCGCTCAAATGTGTTCCGAGATTTAAGGACTCCACGAGGTCCTCCTTAAATTCATTTCCTTACCTTCCCATTCAGGGCAGTAGAAATCACCCGGGTTCAGACCGTGACTCTGAAATGCCTAGAGAAAATGTGGCATTTATTATTAACATTAAATTCTCATTACGTAGTGAAACATGTTCATATTTAAGTCTTGTCCATAATTAAGTGCTAAGCAGGGCCTGGTCCTGTTTTTTTCCCCCCACATGAATGTTTCCTATTTTTGTCCAACCTTGTCCTTCTCACAGCTTCGCCTCTATTAATTTCCCACTTACATTTCAGTAATGAACATTTAATGGCCTGTTCGTACCTAAAGGTCTGCTCAGTTACAATAATGACAGAGATTGCTTTATATTATGAACTGCTTCAACACACAAGGGATCTGAACCTACTTACATCAGAACCAGATTTTTTTTATATAATTTCTGATTTCTCACCATTTATCTGACCTGAATCATTTGAAATTGGCATTCTTGTTCCATACGTATATTAAGGGGATGTGTCTTTGCAGAGTGTTATACAGTTGTAACATTCTATCTCAACATGGCACATTCAATGTTATTAGATTTTGTCATGACATAGGGACATGATACCAGGATTAAAGACTTAACCACACAGTGATCACCAGAGTGCCACAAAGCTTGCATTCATTTTCAAGCATTTTATTTGGACAAAAAGCAAAGCAGACTTAATTTGCAAACTTTGCAGAGCTGTCCACATGTGCAAGATGAACATTAGTGAGGTACTCTACAATCTTCAGCAAAAAGTGCACCAATCAATACTAAAGATACACGAAATCCATTTGAGAGCACCTTGCATACATGATAAATAGAGGGCATCCACACTCCAGTTTGTTTTGGGGCAGTTGGAGTTGACCAGAGAACCTGAAATAGACAGTAAGGACAGTGATTCAAATTACGGATCAAACCAGGCACCTGGAGCCATGAGGCAGCAGGGCTACCTGCTGTACCACCATGACAACCAAGCAGGGATCTTCTTTCCCCATGCTGATCTTCCCCTAAGGTTTTTAAAATGCACAATATTGCAAGCTTACTTATTTGCATTGGCTTCCTGTAAAGATTCTACCACCAGAGAGCCTAAAGCAGGCTTGGCATGGCTCAGCTGCATAGACACAATCAATTTGCACACAGAGTCATTAGACATGCTCACACAGGAATAAAGGTTTGCAGATCTAAATCCAGCCTGCAGGTTTGCAGGTCCAAATCCACAGAAATAATCACAGCAGCATATGGCACGGGAGATGCACTCGACTTCCTGTCAAAAAAAGTGAAAGCAAGAAATGAGGTCCTAAAAATATCAGCCGAGAAGGACGGATGGGTGCACAGGTCTATCCCGACTCCCCCTGGATTTACATTAATGCTCTTGCAGATTCGCCTGCCTGAGTGACAGGAATCTCTCCCACTCAGCTCAGTTTTAATAAGGACACGGAGAGTGGAGCACAAATGGCACCATCCTGTCAGTCAGGTCTCAGTGCCACATGCCTTCCAGCTGATGTGTCATGTGGGAATTTTCAAAGCCATCACTGATTTGTAAAAGATATTTTTGTGTTTGAATTAGTGCTCATTATAGAGCCTTTTCTCGTTCTTAACCTCAGCATGTTTAGGAATAAATATTTAGTCCATGTTTAATCTAAACTTTATTAGAATTATTAGCATAATTTCAGAAGAAAAAAAATCAAGCAGAATGTTATAAAATGACAAAAAGATAATTTGTCCATGGCATGCGGATAAGCTTTAATTACTTTCTCTCCTGCTGTGTTTACTTCCTGAGATTGATTTGCAGGGGACAAATTAATATGGTATGATATGGTAATAGTCTTGAGCTACAGTTCCTCTGGAGTTCGTTTTTGGTAAATTGTTGTGCTGGAATTCATCAGTCATTAGATATTGGCCCAAAGCTGTGCTGGAGCTCATTAAGGGTCAGATCTTGGTGTATATATATGTTTCGGAGTTCCTCAAGGATCAGTTCTACATCCACTTTAGTTCTGGACTTTACCTGGAGTCCATTCTTGGTCCAGTCTTACACTGATGTTCCTCACATTCTTAGGGGACAGTTCTTGGTTTATCTTTGAGCTGGACCTATTCATCGGTCCGTTCTTGTGTTGAACATTCTCAAGGGCCAGCCCTTGGCCCACTTTTGTTCTCATTAAATACTAAATTGAGGTATCAGATTTATCAGATGTTCTCTTCTATTACTGCTATGCTGATGACACACTTCACTGACCTTTACTGCTCTTTTTCTCCATGCACTTCTCAGAACATGCTCTCAGACTGCCTTTCTGACATTAGTATTCTTTTAGTAGACTATTATTTATTTCTGTAGCACAGTATAAACAAGCACTTTAAAAGGGGGGAAAATGTGTGAAAAGCTAATTTTAAGAAAACCCAAGCTGTAATACTGTTAGATGTTTTTAACATTGATGACAGTGATAGACTCTGCTCAGGGGGTCTCAGTTTTCAGGAACAATCATGTGACAGAAAACAGAAAGCTGCTCATTATAGGAGCGATGTGAAATGGCTGCTTAATTTGTCCATGCTCTCTCAACTGGAAAATGAAAGCATGGATTATTCTGTGTGAAAATCAGAAATGCACAACGGCGCTTGCACTGCTTCCTTCATTAAGCCAGAAAGCCACACACACCTGCTAGCGTCGGCCGCCATTCAATGTTTGTGTGTAATTAAAGACTAATTAAGAAGATGGATCTGCATTTGCTGGATCAACTCAATAAATCAATGTGCGAGACACCATCTGGAAAGTCGGAAGTGATGCTTGTATTTGGAGGTGAAGGGAGAACCAGGCTCTTAACAGCGCCAGAAACATTGTACGTCTCATCATATGCGAATGAGGAGGCTAAGACACACGGTATAAGAGCTTTAAAAGAAACTAAGCAGATTTTTTTTTTTTTTATAGTAGATCATGTGAAAATGTCCTGATGTCATCAAGATACAATTGTTACTTTTAAAACTGGATTCAAAACCTTAGACTCAGCTCTATAGAAGAAGTGCATATTTAAATAGAATATGAAATTTGAAGATGAGGTTAATACTGTACAACTATATAATATGTATTGGGTAACTGAGCATCTCACTAAGGTCCTACTGCAATGTTGTAGGCAGTCAGTTTGACAGGTTTCTGTAAAAGTTTCCCTCCTTCAACAGAACTCCTGGGCCTGAGATAAGAGATGACTGTTCTAGTGTCAATTTGCCATGAACCACCGGGTCGGACTGGATCTCGGCCAAACCCTGAGAACTGAGACGAACAAGTGCAGAGAGAACGAGTGCAGAGATGGATTTCCTGATTTCACTGAAGAGGGAACACGAGGACATGGAGGTCAGGGAAAAGAAAGATCCAACAAGAAATAACTGTAGCGAGAGACAGCAGTAAAACAGCAAAAAAAGAGAAAGTGAGCTTTAGAGTACAGTGAAAAGCTACCAAATACTCAAGGGCATCATGGGCAGATTTTTAATCCTATGAAAAGCGTAGTTATGATCGTCTGCCAGAGTGAATATTCTAGTCTGCACCAAGTTAACCAAAGCTCACGCTTATGAACACAATTATGCTGCGGAGACGTCTTTCCACACAACCAGAGATTTTGAAGATCGAGTTTGCCAAAGTGATTGCTTTTCTCTTTCATTATTATGTTTTAAAGATTACATGGAAAAGCACAGCTGGAGAGAGAGCATAATTACACATACTAATCACACACACACACATACAGTCTGTAGAATAAAACACTAAAGCAAGTCGCTATTGTCAAGATGTTTAGCAGCAGATCTGGTGTTAGATCTGGAGTTGATTGGATCTGAAAATCACGAACATACATTAAAGATCACATAGATACAATAAAGGCCATAAAGACATTGCTTGACCTTTATAAAGAAACAGTTCTGGGATTTGCATGAGGCTGAACTTTCCATTTCAGAGCACAAGCAGTGAAATAATCCAGTGTGAGGTCAAAAAGTTAGGACGTCTACAGAGATCCATTCAGGAGCCGGGGTTTAAATAGATTTAGTGTTTCCTCACACTGTGTGGAGCGAACAGAGCTTCTGAAAGAGAAAAAGAGGGGGGGGGGGGGCACTTTCCATAGAGTTTCTTGTAAATTTTATGGACAAAAAAAAATCTTTTTTTAAACAGCTCTGAGTCATTTCATCTCATTCTCTCCCAAACTCTCTGCCTCGTCCTGTCACTTTTTCCTCGTTATAAGTTTCTGAAACGTTGCACCAAAAGTGCGAACAACAAGAGCAAATTTAACGTGATGACAACCTCTTGTTCTCTGACAAGTCATGTTGGAGTTGCACAAAAAAAACTTAATAATAAAAGAGCAATGAATGACTGATGTGATATGAACTGGAAAAACAGGGAGCTACAGTAAATAACACATGATATTGGATTCTGGGTGAAATAACACCAATCAATAAAGGTTAAATTGCTTTCACATGAAGGTCTAGTGAGCTACATCTCCTTCGCGCAAACTATGAAAGTGTATGAAAGATATGAATTTTGTCATATTGTAATACTTGTCAGAATTTAGTGGAATTGTATTAATAATGAATTAGTTGCACGTCATCTCACTGAATGTTCTACGGCACTAGAAACCTGATACTACAGGACCACACCCTTATGGGACATGAAGCACGTAAGCTTTGCTGACCTGAAATACTCGATATATGAGTTTATATACGGTTCTTGACATGAGATTCAACTCTAAATTCAGAACAAGCACGAGAGAAAACATTTTCACAGCAACATCCAGGAAGGGAAATGTTGGCTCAACTGAAGCAAGTACGGTTAAAGGTCAAGGCATTAAGTCCTTCTGGAACTGTCCAGAATCTCTTTAGAGGTGAATCTCAGTCCAGAGTATGATGCTGTACTGCTTCCACCCACTGTTTTTAAACTGAATGTCTTTCACATTCAAGCCTCTGGCTCTGCGTCTCATGGTGGAGGTGTGAGGAACATGCAAATCAATATTCATGACTGTGATTCTCTTTTTCTTTATTGTACAGTCGACAAGGTGAAAACAAGCACATTAGAGTCCAGGACTGGAGTATCACTGCTGCCAGATCGATACCACATGCAGGGCGTGACATTATAAAGATACATTAAACATCAATTAGGAGGAGATCTCCATGGGCAGAAATGTCCCAATATCTAGTATGTTATAATAGCAAGCTTTTTTTCATATTTTTCATATTTCTGCACTTACACTGTCTCAGCTCGAGCATGAAAGCACCAGATGGACTCGTAGTCAGAGCTGCATACGTGTAGAAGTTTAGATCAGTATTATACGATTATAGGAATCTCATTTCTACATCCCAAGGAAATCACGATGCAGTGAGTGATTCTGAGATTCGTGTGTGTTGTCTGGACTGACAGGTTAGCAGCAGTCAGAGAGAGAAAGAGCTAAGTAATAAATCAAACCTGACACGTCCTCCTGCACGCATGTCGAGCACAACTTTTACTCGTTCCACGCTTTTCTTCACCTGATCCATGAAATTCCAGAGAAGACTTTCTGATCTAAATTGCAAGTGATGGAGTAAACGATGCTTTACGTACTGAGTGTATGCATAGTCCCATAGTGTCTGTGAGGCGTGGCAGTAAGTGAGGGCGTTCAAGGACACCGAATTCCTACTTTAACAACATCAAACCCAACACCCAAAACTACAACATGAACACACAACGAAATACAAAGAAAACAAGCTTTATTAATAATCAGTAAAAGTACTAAATGTAAGAGACTGCACTTGTCTGTGTGACAGATGTTTTTAAAAACTTACACCATTAAAGTTACACCATACTGTTTTGTCATCTGGCGTTTAAAAAATGCAGCAAGACTTTTGGAATGTCTTTGTTTTAATGCTTTTAAAAAGACAAAGATTTCCGTGTAATTAAATTCATGCACAGATGTTGTGGATACAGTGAGACTCGCGAAAAACACGCTTGTCTTTTTAACATGCTTAATAACTCATCTACATTAGCATGTAGCTCGTAGCATATAGCTGCTCACTGCTGTGTAACATGTTTGAAAGATGAGGCTCGTATCAGATCTGATGGCTGCAGGAGACACAGAGCTGTGCTGTTCTGTATGTACACAATGACAAACCTTTCACAAACCTTTTACACCTCTCTAATTAGACGTACTAATATTGATTCACTTTGTCGAGAGTGTGTGAGTCGTGTGTCGCCGTTTCTGCAATTAAGCAGCGTTATTATTGTACGGGTTCATGCGGTTAATGAGGAGCGCACCTCTGGGGGAGGTGATGAAATCAGCCTGAGGAATTACTCACCCAGATGTTTTACTGTGGGAAACGGGAGCAGGGGTGATTAAGTGCTAAAGATGTACAAGTACGCTTTCCAATTAAGATCAAATGCTGATGATTATTTACGGAGGGGCTTTCAGGGCTAACAGGAAAATCCTAGCAACCAAAACATTAGCACCTGCGAATTGTAAAAAAACTGCCAATTTTGGATGTAGTTTAAAAAAAAATGCCTTTAAATGGCAAAGTTTATAGTTTGAACCCTAAATATGCTCCGAAAACACTTTAAGTTCATTTCAAACTCAGCTTAAAACATAACTTAAACAAAACTTAAACCTGTATACTGTACTGTACAGTACTGCTGTGTCTCCCGCAGTGCTAGAACGTAAAATTCTGATGTTACTTCTCTATATGTACTGTAATTCATGCAAGCGAGTTTCTTTGGTATGCGCTGTCGTTTTCTATGGTATCAGTACTGTAGGGTAAATACGGTAATAATTCACCATCACAAGCCATGTTTTTCTCTACATTCACTTTATGTTCTCTCTACAGTATTAAAAAGGTATACTGTACAGTATTATATTTTGTATGGCAATTTATCTGAATTTACATAAACATTTATATTACAAAATTTGTAAAATATGTTGTTCTTAAAATTTTAACGTTAAAACGCATGAAAAGTTATATGTTGCAAGGCATAAAAAATTGCGGAGGATATTTGCGGTGAAATTCCGTGAAATTGTGGTGGTTTGCACAATAATTGGTGGTTGAAACAATTATTAGTTTGCTGAGGCCGTGAACACACATTTGGGGTCCTGTTATGGCCCGACCTAGGCGTAAAGAAGAGGGAAAAAAACAGGGATGAGACCAAAAGTGCGTGTTTTTAGTGTTTATTTTATAAAAGTGCGTAAGCAAATCCCAAAAAGGTGGCTGTGAACTTCAGAAGCCGACAAGGCCAAAACAATTAACAAAATTCCCACTGAAATGAAACAACTAACCTGCACCAAAAGTAAAGAACCAAAAATACAAAATACTCCCCTTACTTCCTTACTAAACATAAGCCAAGAAAAAACAAGGTGCAAATGAAATGGTGTCGACTCCCTACTGAGCCACAGAGTACAGAATTATATATAAATATATACAAAATGTATTTACAATCAAGCAACCAAAACCAAAGAAGGGCGTACAAAAAAATCGTAGTCAGAAACGTAGCATGAGGTCACACACTGTATAGTTTTACAAAAGGTCATCCGATAAACAGTAAGCAAAAACATGGTCTGTAGCATTGTGGTCTGAAGAGCCTAAATAGGCCCCTGGGTCTCTTGGTTACCCAATCATCAGGCAGGAGGCGGGATCAACAAAGGACAGGCAGGGCAGCATCCAATAGATTGCAGACAAGGGTGCACCGAAGAGGGCGGGACCTGGAACAACAAGAGAAGACACACCTCCATCCCACCAACAGCAGAGACAAACAAAGCATAACCAAAGACAAAACAACAAATAAATCCAATATTGTACATTGTAACATCCTGTTCACAACTATAATCACGGCATCGAGATAATAAGTCAGCCATCACATTATCGGACCCTTTCTTATGCTGAATGTTTAGGTGAAAACCTTGCACGATTAAACACCATCGCATGAGACGTTGGTTGCTGTTTGACATACGATGCAAAAACACAAGGGGGTTATGGTCTATAAAAACAGTAATGGGCTCGGTGCTGGAACCAATGTAAACCTCAAAATGTTGAAGTGCAGCAAAAGGGCAAGGGCTTCCTTCTCAGTAGTGCTTATTCCTCAGCACCAACTCCAATTCCTTTCATTTAATTTCCGTGTAAGACTCGAGTTCCACCATACGAAATTGAAGCACTTGAGCTTCATAATGCTTACAGGCTAACTTCAGGTCTAACTGCATCAATTCCAGCGCGAGCTTCGGGTCATCTATGCATGCGGGGTCATCGGGTTCGACCACAGCATCCGCTGTAGCTGAATCCTCGGACTTACAATATTCGAACAGGTCCCATGTCCAGAACTTTATTAATGTTTTATTACTGTTAACATCCTGAAGTTTTTATTACATCACCAGTGTTGTGTTCATCTAATGCTTAGAGCTCATGTTATCATTCACGATATATAGAAGCTATAAACATCTTAACCTCAGCAGGGTCTATTTGAAGTCTATTAAACATCTCTGTCCTGAGCACTATCCTATATCAGAACTTATTGAAGGGGCATTTACAGTACAAAGAGCTGACACTGGAGCCTCCTTCCATGAATGAAAACGAAGAAATTTCATCACATTGAAATGTTTAAACTGTACAACAAAGTGTGACTGACGTGAGTTGAATTAAATTCCAATGCACCAATCTTCATTAGTTCCGGATAATCAGAAGGCGTTTGGCACTAATTAATGAGGTCACTAAAATAATGAAGCTTCAGAATAAATATTTTTCAATGAAGTTAATTTGAGCATTTAATATGTGCAGCTTTATGCATTTATGTAAAATTATATCAGGCAAAGACAAAAACAAAAACAACACCAGATAATCATTCATATACAGTATGCATCAAGCAGCACATTGATACGCTGGTGAACTGATATGGAAACATACAGTACATCTCTCCCTCTATATAAAAAAAAAAGGCATAAAAAATTCAGAAACTCATTGCATTCATGTGTGTATTCTGTGGAAAACTTCAAAAGTTATGCTACAGCCACACCATGCAGCACTTGAAGCTTACTCTACTTCAACAATGGCCAAAATCTGTAGATTCATTGTTATTTCAGATATATATTTTTAATTTAGAAGTCTCACTATTGTCTATAAAGCTGCCAACTACGTTTTAAAATACTATTACGGCTCATTTCATGGTACTGACTACTGATTTAAAGCTTTTCTTACAATCAGGCTCAAGATCTTATTAATCTAAAGCAGCAGCAAAAAGAAAAGGAAGCTAATCTTCTGATTAAAATCTGTTCAACTTGGCCATATCTATTACAATTATGGTGACAGACGCTGCCACTGATGTGCACTTACTGTAGAAATGTCTGAGTGCATTCCCAAGTCAAAAGCAGTCATCAGCACTACAAGTTGCGGAATTTCTTAATATAAAACAATGCAAAAAGTGAAACACTGTCCAATTATAAATTCCCAAACACAAGATCATAAATCTAGTTTCCTGAGTTCAAATAGATTTACACACTCGAACAACAGGGTTAAAGTTAAATGTCTGTCGGTGGTGAGAAACGTGTCCACTCGAGATTAGACTGAAGGTTTGGCGTGTGGATTTCATTAGAAAAAGAAACGCACATGTACAGGAAGAATGAGAAAACACCATCAAGTGTAAATAATAGGGGTGTTCAAGTCAAACCGGGACTTGCATTGAAATTTCTAGTAAACGAAGATGTAAAAGCGTTTGACATAGAACGCCTCATCCATGAAAATCGATAGATAACTTGTCACCAAATTGTGGAAGAGACGCATCTGTAGAAACCTTACACATGATCATTCACCAACACCACTTGCACATTACAGTTTGGGCCATTAAAGGAGTTCCTGGGAGGCCAGAGTTTCAGCAGTGAAGCAGGCAGTCCAATCATGGCTCTACCTTTATGGTGTCCAAGCACTAATGAAGCACTCGGATAAGAGCATTAGTGTAGCACGGGATTATATAGAGAAATAAGGGTGTTGTGTTGTGTTCTGTTATTCTGCACAATCAAAAGTACTGGTTTGACCTGAATGCATACGAAGGCGTATGACTATACTGTACATTAATACTGTTTAATCTGTGGATGGATCTTTCGCTTTAGATTTCAATGATAATTTGTCAAACTTCTAAAACAATTGTAAAATTAAATGCAATTATTAGTGAAGATATTGCACCTTTTGTACCAGAAAACCAAATGTCTAAATGATAAAGTGCCATAGAAGCCCGATTGCTCCAACCAACAGCTGCACATTTATACTAGCAATATACAGTATAGACGTGCTCATGTACTGAATACAGGATTAGGGGTCAGGTTCATTTCTGAAGCAGAACACGCAGTAATATTTACACCAGAAATCTAACATGCCTCACTTTCTCCTTATACACAGTCCCTGACAACAACACTGTCTGCTCAGATAAAGCCGATGCATTTCACATTAAATATAACCGTCTGTATAGAAAGAGTCGAGAGAGGCCTCGGGACAGATCTAACGTCTCTGTGTTTATTTGCTAGGTTGAGCTGCACATGGTAGACAAATATTACATGACAACGTGACAACTGCAAAGACTTTTAGAGGCTTCTTAAGGCCAGAGATGAATCACTGGGTTATTTGGCATTCAGAGGCGCTTGCTGATACACACACAGTGATTAAAACATGCACAAGTCTATCATGTCAAGATCTTAAAAAAAAAAAAAAAACCTTAGTCCAATGAGAACTTTACCAGATGTCCTGCGATTGACTTTATACTCCACTGAAAACAACATTAGACCTCACATCTGCTTCTCTACAGGTGATCATTCTTGCTATGTCCAAAAGGTGAGCTTCATTCACACACTTCGTTTTAACTACAGTTCATGAAACACCCAGTGAGACGAAACACCTAAAATAAGTCAGGTTTTCCTTTCGAGGTTGTGTGATGAATGATGAGCGAGGCGCTCATACAGTGGCTTGAGAGCTTTTAGGGAAAATCAACCAGTGCCTGAGGGTACGGTGGTGCTCACGACTCGCTGGGCTTCACCGTGACATCTGCTGAGTCTGGAGTGATAGAGGAGAGGCGATAAATGAGGCAGTGATGCTGCAGTATCATTCAAATGTAGGAGAATAATAAAAAATAATGGTGGTGGTGATGATGAGGTGTGGGGAAGCAGTGCTCCTGTTCACATCCTGAAGTTTGATTATTTTGTTATTACAGCACAAGAGGAAGTGTTTTGTTCATCTAATGCTTAGAGCTCAGGGTCTATTGGAAGTCTAATAAACATCTCTGTCCTGAACACTTTCCCATATCAGAACTTACTGAAGAGGCATTGACTGTACAAAGAGCTGACACTGGAGACTCCTTCCCGTAATGAAAACGAAAGAAATTTCTCCCCACATTGAAATGTTTAAAGTGTACAACAGTTAAAGTGTGATTGACGTGAGTTGAATTAAATTCCAATGCACCAATCTTCATTAGTTCCGGATAATCAGAAGGCGTTTGGCACTAATTAATGAGGTCACTAAAATAATGAAGCTTCAGAATAAATATTTTTCAATGAAGTTAATTTGAGCATTTAATATGTGCAGCTTTATGCATTTATGTAAAATTATATCAGGCAAAGACAAAAACAAAAACAACACTAGATAATCCTTCATATATGCATCAAGCAGCACATTTGATACGCTGGTGAACTGATATGGAAACGTACATCTCTCCTTCTCTATCGCATCTGTTTAATGTAAATGTACTTTCTACATGCTTAGAAAGCCACCAGTTCTGCTGACACTTGCTTAAAGAGACTTGAGACTTCTTTATGCTTCAAATTAATATAGTTTAATTATATTTAGTTCATCACAAACATAAAGAAAGGCAGCATGGTGGTGTAGTGATTAGAACTGTCGCCTTGCACCTCCAGGGTCCAGGTTTGATTCCCATGTCAGTGTGTATGGAGTTTGTCCAAAGACATGCAGATTAGGAATTGGCATTCGCAAATTGCCCATAGTGTATAAATGAGTTTTTGAGTCTGTGTGTGTGTGTGTGTGTGTGTGTGTGTGTGTGTGTGTGCCCTGATATGGACTGGCTACCCATCCAGACTGTGGCCCGCCTCATGCCCTGTCTCCTGAGATAGTGTCCAGGTCCCCACGACCCTGAATACAGGATAAAGCCGTATAGACGATGAGACGATGAGAGTCATAAAGAAAATGAATTGAGAGGAAGCTGTAGATGTACAGCATAATCAAGACGTAAATGAGAACATGAGGCTGTTTATTATGCTGAACGCACTAGGGCAGCTTGTAGATTTATTGAAAAATGAATGCTGGCTAGACGGACATAAAAGCAGCACCAAGGACATCAAAAGGTACACCAAGGGAACTAGATGTCTCCAGCTCGAGAGGCTGGCGCAATATTGAAGAGAATAAAGTGAATAGTAGCTCGGCTAACGAGATATCTGACATGCTTCGCATGAAAAAAATAAGAAGAGGTGACATCTTCATATTCAGTTTTATTTCTAACAAAACTGTTTTGTGGATTTTACACAAACATGTAAGATGTCATTCTTTAATACATAAAAACAGTCAGAATCAGTAAATTGTTGTACAGTACTGTACATATCACTCCAGAACATGTTTTCAGTGTCATCTAACCAGTCTTTTGTTGATTATTTTCCTTTAACAGCTTGCACAAATTATCATACGATTAAAGAAAACCTACAGGAAGCACATACAGTAACAGTGATGTAACCTGTGATATAACTGTGAACCCGGGTGTGTTACTTATTAGCCATTAGCACTGAGTTTAACAGCAACTGAAGACATGAGAGTTTAATGAGGACATCTGCAGATCTTCATCATCAAGCACCATGTTAAAAGAGCTTGAGCTACAAATCATATGTAAGACTTTAAAAAGAACTGAACTCTGTGGAAGTGATGGAGAATCCATCAGGCCGTCAGTGGGAGATGGAGACATAAGACATTGGCTGCGTGTAAACGCTAAGCTAATGTTAAAAAAGCTCAGGATCTGACAAACTGCTGGATCTAAATGCAGAGATGATCCTGGAGCCAGTGCGGAATCCAGTCCATTAATTCGATCACTCCCAATGACTGCACCTGTTACCTGTTCAGTCCTATGTCGCCAAATGTCGCTAGATGACGTCATGCGTATATTTGCATATTGATGGCGTAATTATGTCGTATTTGCATTCCTAATCCTTCCTCACGTGTCCAATATAAAACAACACCGTTTGCACATGCGCAGCTCATTCACGTCTAAACCAGCTGCCGTGCGGTCACAGGAATATGCTGCTCCTTTCAGCTGGAGCTAGCGCTCACTGATCAGAGCAGACACAGGGAGATGAATAACTGTACCAGGAAAGCAAGACCTCGCGCTTACAGGACAGTACTGGCGACATTTGGAAAGTTGCTAAGGTTTGTCCAAAAGTCGCTAGATTTGTCGCTAGGCGCTTTTTTGAAAAAAAGTCGTCAAGGGGGTCTGAAAAGTCGCTAAATCTAGCGACAAAGTCGCTAAGTTGGCAACACTGATCTAATCTTTGAGAGGTTTCCAATTTGCCAACATTACAGTAAATCTATATATTTACATTTAATGTTGACTTAGTCGTTGGCACTGTCACCTTGCACTACCAGCGTCCGGTTCTGATGCATGGAGTTTGCAGGTTCTCCCTGTGCTTGGTGCTTGGGTACTCCGGTTTCCTCCTACAGTCCAAAGACATGCAGATTAGAGTTATTGGCATTCCTAAAAAAATTGCCCAGGGTGTACCCGTCTCATGCCCTATGTCTCCTGTGATATGCTCCAGGCCCGGCACAACCCTGTACTCAGGATAAAGCGGTATAGATGGTGAGTGAGTGAGTGAGTGAGTGAGTGAGTTAATGTTGGCTCTTAAATGATAGTAAATTTTCAGGCTTTTGCACTTATAATGTTCTGGTCTCACTGAGACAAACAAGCCCTATACTACTTTATTCAATGTTAAAACAATAAAAATAATAATAAAAAAAATCCCTAGAAGATCGTGTACATATGGGTTTGTCCGGGAGCCTGGATCATTTCATTACGCGCCTTAGGACTTGACATCTTTATTGCTGCAAATGCATCATTTTTTCAGGTCCATTTGTCAGGGAACACACTGCAGACCTCAGTGGAAGTGTTGGGACCGAGAAGCTCGGGAAATGTCACAGAGAGCAACAGTGATAGAAGATTTATGAAGCAGCTTTCATATCAGGTGACAGCAAAAAAAATGGCACACATTAAGGCTAGGAAAATAGCCAGCGAAAATATGAGGCTTTCTCTTTTGTTAAAACAGGAGCTCGGCGCTTTGAAGCTCTCTGTTAACACAACCTGAGGCTCTACTGTGTAATTATTTAACACTTAAGCTCACGAGACTTGATAAAACAATGTACGTTTCATGTTTTATATGACAAAATATGCCTTCGCCTAGAGGGTTCAGGTCCGACTTGGTAGATGATAAATATTTACTGATATATAAACATATTGCTAAGCAGTAATAAACATCCTCCAGAGCTTTCTTTAAAAAGCTTATCTGCACACATGATTAAAAAAAAATGTGAAAATGTCTGAACCGGAATATTTGACGTCTATTAGTATAGTTCTCAAGTTTGTCAAGCTAAAAAAAAAAGTCGACTTGCTGATCATGTCCCTTTGTATGCAGTGTTCACAGAGCTGGCGCTAGAAGATAATTATAGCCTCGAGAAATAAGCTGAGTTCATCCATATTTTAACTAAATAGTCTAGATAATTATATTATCTCAATACATCATGAAACACTGTAATATTTAAATTTATTCAGTTACACGTCCTACTCTTATGCAGTTCATACCCCTTAATATTTGTTCACGCTCTAATGAGAAATTCCTCTTTTGAGTTTATCGGTGTAACAGGCCTGCTCATGTGCAGAAAGAGAAGACGTGTTAGAGCTCTGAGGGCTGCGACATCTCGGCACAAACCGGCCTAGCATGTGTGTGGCTAAAGATTACCCTGCTTCCCTGTAACCCGTAGATGAAGACGTCCTCTCAGGCCAGCTGTGAAAGTGGAGGCTGGAATCTTTATAAGCAGGAAACCCTCCAACAAAGATCTGACCATGACATGGAAAAGTTAATGAGTCTCCCCTACACTCAGAGCTTCATTCTGACAAATACATCACCGGTCATGCTACTGCACAGGTTCTAGAAGAAGAGCCTCAAGAGCCATCAGGAGTTGGTTCAGCATTGGTTCCAGTTAGAGCTGGAGGATCTCATGACATGAACTGCCTGAAGGGAAGCAAAGACACGGCCTGTCGAAGATGTCAAAGAAGACATAAATCACTCTGTCACATCACATGACTTCATGGTTTAATGTCTTGACAGGACTCATGCTGCCTCATGCTGGTCTGGTCACACTGATAACCTCACTGACTGTCACCAAATGTGCAGGTTGTCTGGTATAAAGAGTATAAATTTGGCTTTTTTCTTTGGCATAAAACCCTGGATTTGGAAAAAAAACAACAACAACACTGCTCATCACCCTTAGAAACATGGTGGTGGAAGCATCATGGATGCGCATTTCCCTTAACCTCTCGGTCACTGACTTTTGGTGGATGGCAGTCTCCAGGCAAACTTCATGTCCTGAGGAATCATACAGGGATTATTACAGTTTAGCAGCAGAAGAGAAGCAGCTCGAGCGATTCGGGAGTTTCTTCCAATGCTGCACCTGACTGCAGAGAATGGTGACTGGTGTTGGACACATTCTTGTCTGTGGAAAATAAAATCATACACTGATGGAATTATTAAATGAATTTCCTGTCCTGTTTATCCCTGTGGGAGTCTAAACTGTAATCAGATAAGAATAAGCATAAAAGGATAATAGCCTTCAGGGGCAACACCTCTTATCACACAGTTTATTTCACTTTTACTGATGTCAGCACTTGTGATAATGATCTGCACCTAATTAACGCAGGATATGTGTCTGTTATTTATTTAAACAGTTGTTTTTTTGTAGTGAGTTATACATAAAAACACATGCAGTTTTGTTTAATTCACAAAATACACCAGTGCATTTAAAGGACTCATCTATCAAAAAGAGAATGAATAAGATAAAGTAAATAAAAGTTTTTTTTTTTAAGTATTTGGATCGAGTACATTCATTTTAATGACAGATTCATTCATTCGTCTTCATTAAGATGACTTGATCCTGGTCAGAGTGGTAATGGAGTAAGAGAATATCCCTGAAACACTGGGCTCGAGGTACTAAAACACCTGGACGGTGCACTTTTCAACAGAGGGCATCATTCACTTTGCTTGTCAAATCCTAGAGGCAATTTAAAGTCTCCAATCCACTTAACTGTACTTGTATGTTTTCGGGAGGAGCGATGAAACCACAGGAAACCTCTTGCATAAAAAACACCATAAAAACTGTAACCCAAGCTTACGATGTACAATTGTAGACATTGGAGTTCTGAGACTACAAAGATACCTGACCCACTAATGCACGTTCCTTCCTTTCTGCTTTTTCTGATCATTGTGAAACAAACCTGGAAAGGTCAGCTCAGGTTTCAGTCTCCAAATCCATCTTCTCCTAGAGGGTCCTTCATGTTCCCATGCCATCTCTCCAGCAGGTCCGGAGTCTGTCTCAGAGTTTCTGTCCAGTCAGACATGTCCGATATACGTCTAATCAAAGCAACAACACTGGGAGCTCCATGCTCTATCATGGAGAGTATGTTCAGTAACTCTGAAGAGGAACCTCTACATGTACTACTCACCGACTGCTTTTGTGTTTCGCATCTGTTTCCTGTGTGTATCTCCTTCCGTGTTACAAAGAGACCAATTTCCTGTGTGATTTATCTTAATGTTTCGTATTAAAACAAGTTCATCCCAATACCTAGATGCTCTGAGAACTGCTAAAATGTTTGCGTTATGGAAAAGATCATACACCAAAACAAAGATACATTTCACAACTCCTGGCGTAAATGGCCTCCATTTGAGTCATTTGGTCCTCAGTAACCTCAACCCCATTTAGATTTGGTCTCGGGCCAACCAACTGCATCAAACCGGATGTAGCCAGTCTTGGATATGTGATTTGTGGAATGATGGATGCAGCTGATTGAATTAGAAGTGTGCCAAGATTACATTTGTAGAGCCAGAGTTATTTGAGAATGCACTGAAAGCAAGTTTTATGGCAGAGAGAAAAACAAATATTGATGATTTTAAGATTCGTTTAGGGATTCTGGGAAAAGAAGTACTGAAATTCTCTCCTGGGTATGTGCATGTCCAAGATAAAAAAAAAAAGTAGGAACTCAATACTCAACTATGTTTCTTTTAAAAACATGACTTGTTTAATATTTACAGTACAGTGGATCATTTTGTTTTGTTTGACTCTCGGGGCTTAAACAGCCTCAAGCAAAAAAAAAAAAAAGAAGAAGAAAAAAATTATCCCTGTTAAATTAGAAAGCAACCCAAACCATGAGTAAGGTAGATACAGCAAGAAGTAAGTCATTTTAACAAGTACGTAAGAAGTTATTTATAAAGTGGCTAAAATGACATGGAGTAACCAAAATGAAAACCATAGTCTAACAAAAATTCAGATTTACTTTAGTGTTAATTTTCTAACAAATCTTCATTAGCTTATCCTTACGCATTACAAATACAAAATCATCAATATACCTCCTGTTTTATAAATACGGTTATTTTTATTATAAATCAATCATAACTTCATTTTTACAACTTTAACACAGCAGGTCTTCTGACAAATTGATGTCTGCTTCAAGCTGTTCTTCTGGCTTATTTAAAGGCTTGTTTAAGTCTATAATCCCTCACAGAATTTGTGTGTCAGCAAAATAAGTTTTTCTCTTATTCAGTAGAGAGGGGTTTTAGAGAACAAAGCCTAAGAGTCCTGCTGGTTTGTTCAAATCTGACCTTGGTGAACCTTCCTGAATTGAGCAGGCATGTTTGGGTTCCTTCTGAGAGCCGCTTTTCTACAAGAACATTATTAAAGACGTCCTTTAGAGAAATGACTTTTCACAGATCTTTGCTATTTTGATGGAGTTCAAAGCTGCATGAAGAGAATATTTATTACAAACTCCCGCGGTGGTAGCTTTTGTTTTTCTATTTAAAAAATGTCATAAAACCACAGTGTTTCTCAGCGTTAAAGCAGCTACATGGGCACCGGATTATAAAAACTACTGGATCACAATGAACTTTTAAGGAAAGGAGAGACAACCCATCCCTGAGTCCAATACCAAGATCTCTGTAGTAAATAAACAAACCAGCCTGGGGCTTGTACTCTGTGCTCCAGCGTCACCTTTTCCACCTCCGAATGCCACCATCGCTGTACTCAGGCCTCCTGCGTCACACAATCAGTCTCTGTTCAAACTGGAGAGACGCTGCCGAGTCAATCTGGCCGTAATTCCTGAGCTCCATCATTCAATTCCCAGAGACACTGAAGCCCTTATCAGATCAGCAGCCAAATCCTTCACACTGCCTCCCATCCCGCTACGCAAAATGTCTTCCTCCTCATCTCATCCTGTGCAGAATTTAACAAGACTGTCAGCACATTAACCAGCTTATTTACCCGCTCAACCTCTGCCAGCAAACACCATATAACAACCATCTGCTAACAGCGCGGGACAAACACGTGGAGGCGTATTCATTGTCGCAGTACAGAGCTGTTTCTAAACTTGAGTTAAATGTGTGTAGTGAGGTGTTAATACATCAGACATCACAACAAACTAAAGCACGAGTCGTATTGAGTACAAATTCAATTAGAGAGTTAAAATGGTGACATCAGAATTTCAAAGCCTTGATGTTGTATCTCAAAGCAACAATCTGACAATTAACTTTCATGTTTTAATGATCTATTGCATCATATTACATTTGACATTGAGGAAATAAATAATTCTTTTTATTCTTCTTAATTTTTCTTCATCTTTCGGCTGCTCCATTTAGGGGTTGTCACAGAAGACCATTTATCTCCATCTAACTCTGACTTCCACATCTTCCCTTGTCAGTCCCACCTCCTGCATGTGCTCTCTCACCATAACCTTTAACCTCCTTTTGGACCTTCTTCTCCTTCTTCTAACATTCTCCTTCTGATATACCGCTCATCCCTCCTGGGGTAGCTCAGTGGTTAAGGCATTGGACTACGGTTCGGAAGATCCCAGGTTCAAACCCCACAACCACCAAGTTGCCATTGTTGGGCCCTTGAGCAAGGCCCTTAACCCTCAACTGCTCAGATATATAATGAGATAAAAATGTAAGACGCTCTGGATAAGAGCGTCTGCCAAATGGCTAAAATGTAATTTGATTTGGCACATGTTTTTATTCTGGATTGAGATTAAGACTACACTGGCTTGGGCAACCTCAATGGCTGAGTAATTCATAAAAAAAAAAAATAAACATATTGATTTTATAGAAAGGGGAAATGCATTATACAGTAATACACACATGAGCAACCTCACAGATTCTCAGAAACAATTTACAGTCTCACACAGTTAATCCAAAATGTGATAATTACAGAGAAAGTGCAAAACACACCTTAACTGCAAAGGTAATGGAACTGATGAAACCTGAAGAAAAACTGTAAAACAAACATTCCCAACCTCCCTTAATATCAGCTTTCACTCTCAGCTTGCAGATTAACACTCTTTGCTGTGAGTCTTTGTGTTTTGTGTTAGTTTTACTGTAGAAGTCAATTTAAATCTCATTTATCCCTTCTAATAATCTAATGGTAATAATAATCACTGTGAAACGGACCACTAGCTGCAGCACCAACGTGATACAATGGTCACAAATTTAAAGGTAGTAAAGACTGTATTTTGTAGCTGCTCGAGATGGAAATAATCTTGTCCTAGAAATGTCATCTACATGAGCTTCAAGCAAGACGCCCGTAGTTACTGAGTTTCTTCTCTTCTGTTTAAACTGAATATGAGGCTGTTACTCAATGTACAGAGCTTGATGTTCTCCATTTAATTAAGAACAATTAAGTTCCGGCCGATTTGTGCACCTCTGTGTCATCAGCATATAGTGGTAGAAGCTAAATCTACGTTTAAGAGCAAATATATATATATATATATATACTACTGTTCAAAAGTTTTAGAACACTTGCAAATTTCTTTGTTTTTGTTTAGTGATTTATTTTCTACATTCTACAACAATACT
>JAQQZT010000009.1:2395608-2407759 GCA_030068275.1 Clarias platycephalus | reverse complement strand
GCAGAGGATAGGGTTAGATGGAGGCAGATGATTCGCTGTGGCGACCCCTGAAAGGGAACAGCCGAAAGACAAAGAAAGACTAGTCAGAACAAAGTACCACATTTGTCTAAATACAGTAAGCTTCTCCATTCCATTCTGTAGGCACTTTATCCTGATCTTGCTTGTAGGAAATCCGGAGTCTGAACAGGAATCATGGGAAAACCGGACACACTGAAGGAACACACTTGTAATATACACACTGCTGTAAATATATTGTATACTTCCACTATGATCCAGTAGATATATCTATATCTTTTAATTGTTTTAACATCATTTTAAAACTTACGTTGAACGAGTGTGTGAATGTTTGTGTAGTAGACTGGTGTCTCATCCAGGGTGTTTTTTCCCCTCATCTCACACTCAGTGTTCCATGTGAAGAGCTCAGCCTATTTGGTTTGTAAAATTTGAAGGGTCTTTCACACTTGCCCTGAATGCTTGTGCCCCAGGACCAATTCTGCGCTCATTTACGGGCGGGGCTTTTGACAACAGATTTGCCTCTAGACAGAAGAAATTTTCCACATCATGGACTGTTTGTGCAAATCCATATATCATTTTTTTCACATGCACCAGGTTCATCAGTTTGCTGTTTTATTCCCTGTATGAATCCTTGTGTACAAAGAACTATTTGCCCATTTGTAGCCGTGCATCCAGACACTCCAGCTGACAGCATTAGCTGACCTGATGGCATTCGGTGACCTAATTGCAGTGCTCCAGTCTTATAAAAGACTCTCCTGACCATAACCATTTCCATCACAGATCTTGAAGCCGGAAGTCACATGACGGGTTGAGTCAATCACATTATCCGGTTTAGTTAAAGCAAGCTCTAGTCCACCATTTTCAACTGGACTCTCGGGACAGCTTGCAGGCTTGAAAACAGCTTTCACACTTCACCAAATGAGCTGAACTCTTGCGGCGAATGGAGTTGGGTTGGGAAAAAGTGTGTGAAGTGAGTGTGAAAATAAGGGGGCCTTCTGGGTAAAGTTCCCTCATTCATATTGTTGAGAAGACACCAGGAACAATGTATCATATGTAATCATATATTGTATAATGTAATCATAGTAAACATAGTTTAGATAAGGGTTTGATCTTCATCATTCTACTGTTATGGTCTTGCCTCCACACCTTGTCCTGTCTTATCATTTGCCTTTTGCCCATCGTCTTCACCTGCTTTGCATTAGCCCCTAATTAGTCTGTCTATTTACAGTCCCAGTTATCACTTTCTTCCATGCAAGGTCTTATTGTGTTTTTGCAACATTAAACCAAAAACGCTTATTCTTTTGTCTTTCCAGCTCTTGGTATCTTATCAGTATTTTTTTTTTCTTCATTTTACCTTTGTCTAATATATTCTTCTATGATTTTGCATTATCCTTGATTGACCCTTGATCTCCACCAATAAACTCTGATTACAAATCTTAGATTATCCTTAATAATAATAATAAAAAAAAATGCTGTCTGCACAAAAATAGAACAAAATCATTAAAATGAAAGCAGGGGGTGCACAAACTTTTGACATTTTATACACAAATGCACATTAAACATGGAAATAAAGCATTTTGAAATTCTGAGATGGCACACAAGAAAAAAAGGCAAATGTTATCGACTACTACTGAATGAAGGAACGCAATCTCCAGGCTAGCATTAGCAAGTTAGCTGTTTTTAGTATTAGCTTTAGCAGGCTAGCGTGATAGCTTTGTTGTTGGTTAGATTCCCTGCTACATAATGTATGTGACCACAACAAAATGTAATTGTCCAACTGCCTTAGTTAAAACTAGGAGATTTGCTTAAACCCCTTTTCCATAGTATTGGCGCCTTCTAACTAAAATCTTTCTTGTCAACATTTAAATCCTCTTATGCTGTGCATGCTCGTATAGAGAACTCATTCACAGCACTACTCACAGCAATGTGGGACGACCAATTAGCCCAATTTTTGGACTATGGCAGGAAACTGGAGGACCTGGAGCACAGGGTCCCACAGACCCGAAGACTCAAACCTCAACCCTGATGGTGCAAGGTGACCGTGCTAACCACTACACCACCATACAGTACCACCTCATGTAAATCAAGATGATGATGAAGTCCATGTCGTCTATTTTGGCCTAGCTAGCAAAATATTCAAATACTTTGCACGTTTCAAACAGTAAAGGACCAAACCTTAAGTTGTTTTATCCTCCCTATTAAACTGCAAAATCATTTTGTGGAAATAAAGAATTCTACCATCCTGCATAGTCCACTACGTGTCGAATTAAAACGTGGTCACCCAGAATGTTCAGCTAGCGCTGCATTGGTTGGGAATAAAAAACATAATAGAGGCAATAGAATCACCTGATTGCTACAAATTTTTGGTTTGTTTGTTGTCTAGCTTTAAAATTTTAGACCATGGTTGAAAATCTTTTCTATGACTATGATTTCTCCTAAACCATGAAAACTCTGACGTACCTCCTGATGATCTCGCTAGGATTACCTGCAATCTCAAGATTATAGTGGTTCAGAATCAAATTTGACATCATCATTATACCCTGTTTTGAGATCTGATTCTCTCTGCTGATTTGTCATTAAGATTTCAGATAGGCTTCCCATGATTTTCTTAACATGATGCATCATCTTTTTAGTTCCACACTTTTATTGATGTCTCATGTTACTCGTTACCGCTTTCAATGTTTCATGTTTCATACAGAACCTGCTTGGTTCATCATATTATTTGTTTCTTGTGATCTTGTTCTTTGCTTTCATAAAGACATTATGTTCTCGGGTCATTTTAGTTCCACTCCACCACAGTACCATGTTTACTCTTTATCCTCTGTGCTGAGCTTTTCTAGTAGCGGTGTTTATTCTCGCAATACTGCATCCCCTGGGTCTGTGCTCGGGTTCTGGTCTGCCTGCCGCTTGTTCAAGCATTCCGACCACGTTCGTGGCTTATATAAACATTAGAAATTTAAACAGTGCGTTAAAGGCTGCGAGCGCATAAATTCAGTGAGTGTTTCATCAAGGAGCAGGTAAACACCATTAGGCAAACTTTAATATTAAGTGCTCATTGCCATGGGAACTGCAGTGGGATTAGGAAGGGAAACCATGAAAGAACTCTACTTAAATTGTTTGACCTCAAGGTCAGACAGGATGCCCAGGCCTCTGGTCTTAGACTGGTGCTCCTGAGGAGGTGCAGTGACAGTCACAGGTGACAGCGTTGGATGCTGGGAAGAAGATTAAGGAATTTTGTTATGCTGATTCAGTGGAGTTACCACATGCTGATCTCATTCTTTGTAAATATAAAGACCATCATTTTCAGAGGTCAGCAAAGGTAAAAGAAGGATAAGAATGTTTACTGGCCAGCGAAGTTAACTTTAGGGCCAAGGGGCAGCATGTCTGCAAAGCCTTCTGTTTGATCAAGGAATTTGGTTGCCAGCAGGCCATGAGGTTGGGAAACCTGCACTTGTCGGTTACCAGCAGGAGACTCTTGGAACCTGGACATCTTTGGATCAGTTAAGCAAGTTGTTGAGTTTGGGAAAGCGTACATGAACAGGTCAGTGAATACATCAGGAAAGTCAGGAAGCCAGCACAGCAGAGGGAACCTGAACATGAAGTTCCCTATGGCTTAGCAGGGAGAGTTTAATGTTTAATGTAGTCTAAGCCAAGCTATGACATTTGTTCGTTAAGTTACATGTTGATAGTTTCGGCTGCTCCCATCAAGGGGTCGCCACAGACCATCCAATCTGCACAATAACTTGGCACAGGTTTTACACTGGATACCCTTCCTGACGAAATCCTCCCTTTTTTAAAATCTGGGCTTGGGACCAACACTGCCACCGACGGAGCTACCACTGAGCCACCAATGCCCTGTTCATTAGGTTATACTGTATGTACAAAAAAATCCCCAACATACGATTGAGTTCTGTTCCGAGAGCTTGTTTATAAGTCCAATTTGTTCGTAAGTCCAACATCATCGTCTATGTACTAGGATACAAACACAATTGTCTATACATGTTCCCTAATTGTCTAACATGTTCCGTGATCTTCCCCTGATGTTCGCCATCTTTTGGCCTTGCTCCATGCTCTCAATTATTTTCACTTTTGTCTCCATTGTTATTCGTTTATGCTTCTTAGCGGTACCAGCTTTAATCTGCTGCTTTTACACTTGCTTCCAGACATCCTGCATGCATACAGTATGACCATGTACGCCAGATATGTGATCGTACAGTATGGTACCGTAAGCATGTTCGTATCTTCAAAAGTTCATAACTTGAGCTCGAACTTATTGTAAATTTTTTTTTTAGCTTACAAATTTTTTAAGATACGATGGCTTCGTGGGGACGTGACCCTGTCATAATGCGGCGACTATGTGTATAAATCCTGGCTTAAGACTTAAGAGACTTGAAACACAGTAAGACGTATTGATATTTGAAAGATTACAGTCGTATCCCGGCATACTATTGCAATAAATTTGCCTTGTCATGTGAAGCATACATGCATACATACAGTACGTTAAAAACTTGTTAGCATCAGTGGAAGGCCAAGACAAGCGAAGCGAATTTATACGTTTTTTTTTTTTTTTTTTGCATTTGTGCAAGTTTTGGGACGATGGGATCATGGGTCCCCAGAATGTTAGCAAGGACAAAAGAAGAAAAAAAGGGAGCCACTTTCAGTTTGGTCTATACTGTAAAGCAGTCGGTGCCAAAAGGAATCATAAATTAATGTAAAGTGAGGTTTAATGTCTATTTATTTCATATTTTACTTCATTTACATGTCTTTTCTAAATGTTTTGATTGTCTTTATATGCAAAAATATGATTATACTGTGGGAACTTGGTAATATTGATAACATTTTGGGCGGCTGGAACGGATTATCTGACTTTACATCATTTCCTATGGGAAAATGCGTTTCGCAATATGACATTTCACCTTAAGAACTCGCCGCTGGAACGGACTCAGTTCGTATCCAGGTTTTTGGCTGTACATTATTACATTAATTTTTTTTCCAACTTTTTCAACAAAGGAAATTTTGAACATACGATGGGGAACATTACGAACATTATCGGGACGTGACCCTGTCATGAAGTGGGGACCATCCGTAAAGATCCAAGCGTAAGACTTATATGGCTTAAAACTCAGTAAGACGTTCTGTATTGACTGATCTTTGACAGAACCCGTGTGTAGAACTGTTTTGTTCGTGTAGATAATCAGACGCGCATTAATACGCAGGTACTGTACGCTGCAGGAGAGTGTGTGCGCTTTCCGACTCTAGAGGTCCCCACTTCTCCTCACACACACACTCACACACACACACACACACCTCCGCGGATCTCGCTCTGTGCATGAGTGTGTGTATGTACTGTACGAGTGTGTGTTTTAACTGGAGCGCACGCGAGGCAGGACGGAGAGACGGAGAGGCACGCGGCGGAACTTTCAGGCTTTTTCCCGCCGGTTCGGTTCTCCCTGGCGGAGAGAAGATGCTCAGGAGACGAAGAGACTGAGCTCTGATCCGGTTTTTATTTTAAGACTCATGAGCCGGGCTCGTCCTGAGCGCGCGATCTCAGCAGGTCTTCCCCGGGACTCTCGCGATGTCCGCCGCCTGTGTGTCCCTCGCGCTCCGGCTGCTGCTGCTGCCGCTGGGTGAGTCTGAGCTTCTGCATGATGGATGGATGGATGGATGGATGGGGGACACTGAGCCCTGATAGTATACAAGTTATATATGTAAAGTAAGAAACATAACATTCATGTAGAACATAAATATAAGTTGAAACAAGTTTGCATTTGACATTACGCACAAAGTACAACTTTACTCCATTGACATACTGTATGATTCTATATTTAAGTTTTTTTTTTTTTTTTTTTTTTTTAACTATAAATTGATTTAGGATGAACTTTTGTCCATGGGACTCTTGTGCATGCTTTTCACTATTCATTATTTTCAAATGCTATATATTAATTATTAATTAGCCTATATGTAATGGCTATATGTATATATAAAAGAATGTGCATTTCTACATTTGTTTATTAGTTAACCCTTGACTTCCTCTATCTCATACATAAATATTTTGTGTACTTGTTTACGGACTTTGTACTTTATTACGAACGTTACACACATGATACTTTTTACAGCTTGTTTGTAATTTCATCATTTTATACATTCATTTAAATATTTGACTCATTAATTAATTCCGAGTTATGGCATGAACTTTTTATGCACAAAAGAAATGCTTCTATTTATTTATATTATTTTTTTTCATTGTTCTTAATTTGTTTTGTTTATATTAATGTGGTATTAAGCACTTTTGTCAGTTTATGTATTTATTTATTTCCCATAGTCCTTTCATAATGATTTTTATTTAGTTAGTTTATATGAATGTGGCATTATGCCACATTATTGACTATCTATTTATTTATTTATTTATTTATTTATTTACCCAAATTTCTTTCTTTCTTTCTTTCTTTCTTTCTTTCTTTCTTTCTTTCTTTCTTTCTTTCTTTCTTTCTGATAATCCTTTCAGAATGACATTTATTCCTTTTTTTTCTTCATAGTAATGTGGCAAAATGCATTATTTCCAATGTATTTATTTATTTATTTGTTTGTTTGTTTGTTTGTTTCATTTCGTGACTGCAGTGTCTCCAATGTTTTCCATTTTTCACTGACTTCCTACAAAATAAAAAAAGGAATTAATTTATTATTATTATTTTACTTATCTATTTGCTTTACATAATGATTTGTTCACTTAATGATTTTTATTAGGCTTTGATGACATGTTGTAAATGTTTCTTATTGCTTGTTATTATTATTATTACTATTATTAGTTTGATTACATTTAGGCTCTTGTACTGTGTGGCATTTTGATTTTGAAAATTAGTGAATCAGTATGTAGGTGGGTTGGTGCGTAGTAGATGTGTAGGTGGGTTGGTGCGTAGTAGATGTGTAGGTGGGTTGGTGCGTAGTAGATGTGTAGGTGTCTAGTAGATGTGTAGGTGGGTTGGTGCGTAGTAGATGTGTAGGTGGGTTGGTGCGTAGTTGTGTAGGTGTCTAGTAGATGCGTAGGTGGGTTGGTGTGTCGGCGTGACTCACCCACCAGCTATGATTTTATTTGATCGGTTTTGAGCTGTTGTTTAATTCATCAGCAGCGTGACTCGCAGTCAGTTGGAGACAGATAGTTTCTCTGGTTCTGTGATTTATCGCTCTTAGTCTCATGCTGCAGACTTGCCGACATTGCGAGACTCCGTTGTTGAATCATGACCTGACTCTGGAGCCCGACTCCATCCCATTGGGAATTTCAGCAGGGAACGCGACTGTCCATTAGGGCAGAAGTGAAGAACTGCCTCAGTCGAGTTTTACAGATGGGCTCTCAGGCTTTGCTGGGGCAGACATGAAAACAAGGGCAGTTCTGCAGAAATCCATCAAACGCGGTCCTGTATGTCTACCGTTCATCTATATACACTCAAACTCAGAGGCTCAAAGACACGTCCTTCATACATTGTCTGTCTCTTCTATATCATACCACGCTGCCAATAAAATACCACACTATCCACATCATATCACACTGCCCATACAATACCACACTACTCATACTATACCACACTGCCCCACACTGCCCCACACTGTCCACACTATACCACACAGCCTATACCATACCATACCATATCAGACCATAACATACCACACTGCGGAGGAATTCATGCTTTTCAGTTTCTCTGAATTATAATTATAATTAATATCGTCATTTTTAAAGCTGCTCTAACGTAAGCGTGGTATAAGAAGATGTGTGGTAGAAACAGCATCTCTGCTAATCCTCTCAGCCCTGAGAACTTGAAATGGTTTCATCCTGCACACGTATTGATTTATTTCGACTGCAGTACTGCACATTAAACAGTAACTGAAGTTCCAGAAGAAGTTAAAGATGAGTTAAGGACTATATTTAGAGCTGGATCTCCGGGGGCAGCCGGGGTGTCTGTCGGGGCACAACCAGAGGTTAAGAAGTGACGTCTTGCACCACACTAGCCATGTTCTTTACTTTATAATCTCTCCTTTCTCTCTTCTGCACTCAGACTTCCTCATCCAAATAACTGGAATGACAACAGCTCTGTAATTAAATGTATATAACAGCCTAGCCTGTTTGACCCTGCGTGTTCGTGCCACGACCTCTCGAGCTGATTAGCATTAGCGCCAGGTTCCATGAGGTACATTGGAAGGCGAACAGCTTGGCACCTGACCCTCCATTAATTAGTCATTCTGGTTCGTCTTTTCATTCATGAACTAATTAGTGCACTGGACTAATGCTAACCTCTGCTAGCTCTGCATCTAAATGTAACGGTATGTAATAAATGTGATTTAAAAAGGAAATCATATTAGAAGATGATTTGTATGTATGGTGTATTTATACAGTATAAACCAAACTCCAGAATGCCATTTGAAGAATTTCGCCATTCTGTCAGTCCCTGGGAAGGAGGTGTGGCTTTTGTACATCAGCGCTGAAAGGGAGGCAGGGTTGCTGTGTCTGTTAGTTCTTGTGAAGGAGGCGTGGCCTTTCAGTTATCTAAAAATAATAAAAAATAAAAACAAATATCTGCTATATCTTGTGATATTAAAACATCAATGAAACATTCAAGGCACATCATGGAGGTGTAACAGCATGTAGGAGAATGACAGGCAGTGTGTGTGTGTGTGTGTGTGTGTGTGTGTGTGTGTGTGTGTGTGTGTGTGTGTATGTGTGTGTGTCTGGTGGGAGGACGTGGATGCCACTCTGATTTGGCCAAGCGCTCTGACACGGCTCTCGGTGAGCGGCGTCTCCCTGCTGAGATGTGCTCTGCTAATTAAAGACAGCAGTACGTCCCTCTGGGGGGGTAACACACACACACACACACACAAACTTACACTATGTGAAGCCGGACTTAACGCAGAGAGCTCAGAAATAGCCGTTAGCAGACACTTTTATTAGAAAGCACACTCTGCAGGAGGGATGCGCTACTGGAGCTAGTACGACTCCCCAGAGTTTAGTTCAGAGAACTTTCATAAAAGTAGCTGACACACACACACACACACACACACACACACACACACACACACAATCTCATCACTCTAAGCTTTACATTTGATCCTCTGAAAGTTCATCTTGTCCATGGGGAGTGTTCTGAATGACTTTGCTCTGTGTGTGATGTTTGATTACAGATTTTGTAAACTTTAGGGGAAACATGGATGCACTTTAATGATGTGTACACTTCTGAAACAAATATTTGATCAAAGAGAAGAATGTGTCGAGAAAGATTTTAATCTGAAAAGTTGCATTACCAACATGAGTACTGAAGACTCACTCTCCCTTACTCATGGCGGTAATGCAACTTACTGGAGGCCATCCGCCATAAAACAACATGAGGGACCTCTGCGTCAAGTCAGTCATATTGAAAGAGGCGTGGCCTCTGTGTCAGTCAGTCGTAATGAAGGTTGTTAAACAGACACGCACCATAAAATCTTTTTCAAGCGCATTCTTCTCTGGCGCAGAGGCCACGCCTCCTTCATTATGCCTGATGAACACCGAGGCCACGCCTCCTTCATTATGACTGATGAACACCGAGGCCACGCCTCCTTCATTATGACTGATGAACACCGAGGCCACGCCTCCTTCATTATGCCTGATGAACACCGAGGCCACGCCTCCTTCATTATGACTGATGAACACCGAGGCCACGCCTCCTTCATTATGACTGATGAACACCGAGGCCACACCTCCTTCATTATGACTGATGAACACCGAGGTCACGCCTCCTTCATTATGACTGATGAACACCGAGGTCCCGCCTCCTTCATTATGACTGACTGAGGCCATGCTTCTTCTCTGCGACCAATAGACTCTTCAGCACAGCAGGACCCCTCTGAAATAGGCATGTACAATGGCCACACCTCCACGCCCTTTTCATATAGACCGAAATATACGGAGGTAACAACATCTCAATGTTGTAGCCACCCCTTCTCCATAGAGATGCCACACCATAATTATTAGGTGCTGACATACCTGTACATAGCAGCCACGCCCCTTATTTGAGACTGAAATGTACAACAGCCAGACTTCCTTCTTTAGTTACTGACACGGAGGCCACGCCTCTAATTGATATACAGAGAGTCTCGCCCCTATCAGATAAAGTGAGAGGCATAGTGGCCCGCCCCCTTTTAATACTGGGATGAGCAGCATTGATAAAAAAAAAAAAAAATAGAAACGAAAATGTGATACAGTCGAAAGGCTCAATTTCATTAAGGGGGATCTGTTTAATGACCCGGAAACAAACCGAAATAGTGGCACCATCTGCTCAGGCCCGGCCAAGAGGAACGAAAAAGAGCGAGAGAGCAAGAGGAGGAGAGTGCTAACATTAGCTCTCTGGAGTTTAGGCTCAGGTTAAATCAGAAAATGTAACACACACACACATGCACACACACGTGTGTATATATATATATATATATATATAAACAAATCAATCCCTGTTTTGTGGCATAAAAGCTTTCGGTGATTTATCGTTTAGATAAATGAGCGTAAGGCTAAACGTCTGCTAAGGTGATCGTTGTTAATCTTGGAGATGAGGTAAACCATCCGCAGCTGTTCACTCTGCTCTTATTCATCGTTCCACAAACAACACAGTTGAATTCAGGGTGGCTGAAAAGAAGCACATGCTTTTAATAAAGCTGTGTGTTTTCTCTACAAACATTCTCCTCAGGTAGCCTCGAGCTAGCGCTCCCCTTCCCTCCCCCCACCCCCGCCGTGAAGCAGAGCAGCCAAGCGAGCTCATAAATCTGAGGAAAATATTTACATAAACTTTCACAAATGCTGCAATCCACATCTTTCTTTTCTTCAGAACGCCAGCCATGTTAAATAAGTTCATTATGCTAACGAAATATGATCGTCCATTTTCAGGGGGATTTTCAGGGTAATTTTGAATCCGAAAGGATTACCCATAATGCACTGTGAGTAATGGAAATACACTTTATAACGGAGCTGATCTCACCCTTCTCAGTTTAGTTTAATCTTGTGAGGTTGTGGTTTTAGATTAGCTTGTTGCTAAGTGAAGAAAAATGACTGATGACGCTATTTATGAGTTGTACTAGTTCAGCAACAGTTATTAACATTATATAAACCACTCTGTGTTGTTATGTTATAGCTAGCCTGCTAGCTAGTAAAATAGCTAGTAAAATATTAGCTATCCATTTAATAAGATAGTGTAATGTTGAAACCCGCTTTTTCTTTCACTACTTTGCTAAAAACTTTCCGTGAACTGTGATAAATATTATTATAAAGTCTTATAAACTAGCTGGAAAAATTCATTTCACAGACTTAAGCTTGCTAAGCTACAATAACTCAAAGCTTAACTCGATACTCTATTGATGTACTCTAGGATCTGTATTATCCATGATTAGCTGTGAGCAGTTGATTTGCAAATATTCTCTAATAAGAAAACTAGAAATTATATTTCTGTTCACTCGATAAAAATTTAGCCTTGTCTTGATTTACGTAATATGCTACAGCTTGTACACTAGCTTGTAGTTGTGTCATATACAAATTTTTTCTTTCTTTTTACTTCCAATGCTAGATTTTAGGATCCTCTTTTGCTTTTGTTCCTACAACTAGCGCAACGAGTGGACGCTCACAGGTGGTTGGAATTATCTAAAACCATTCGAGGAGGGCGAAGCAAATCAGGTCTTCCTGTTTACTCCTCCTCAGTCTGGCAGCAATTTAGGCGATCATCTCGCACATACCTTTTTTTGCAAGCAGCGAGTGTCTGTCTTGAAGTCGCTTCAGAGCAGAAATGATCAATTTAGAGAAAGAATGCAGGTTGCACATGATTCCCTTTGGAGAAGGAAACAAATTTCCTCCAAGATAACTCTACAGTATATTCATTTTACTCAATCCAGCTAACTACCTGAGGTTACACATCAACATGTATGGGATATTTAGACTGTAGATCATTCCACTGGTCACATGTTTAGTATGAAATTATATCATCTGATTTACCCATAGACTGGACTGGACGAACCCTCTGTGACGTCACCCACAGGTTTCCTGAAGACTGGGCTTTAAGCTCAACTGGGGGATGACAAGAAATTAGACATAGGACTCTATGGGGTTTGACTCACTTTTGGACCCTTGTGGTAA
>JAQQZT010000009.1:2385608-2390608 GCA_030068275.1 Clarias platycephalus | reverse complement strand
TGCCGGATAGGTTCAGTTATTTCCTCACAAACGCACTGCAGCTACTCAGACGCATTGTCCGGGTTGCCAAATCCGTCCTGATTGAATCATAACAGCAAATACCCGGAAAAGTCACATTGTGGCCAATTTGTACACGTCTGTCACGTAAGCACTCAGATATTTTAATCTCAACAACTTGGGTAAATGGTTTCTACCACAAGAACTATAAAACACTTCCATACACAAGCCTCGTTTTTTTTTTCTTCATATAAAACTTCTTGCATACGCTCACTTTCTATACCAAAGTAAAATCGCCAACATTCTACTTGTTTATTGTGTAATTTCCCGAGGCACGTTTTCTCCAGTTAAATTATCATCAAAACCAATTTGGGGTATGTGAATATGTTTTAAAATGAACCGCTCCACCTTTGACCCCTCTCTCAACCCCACCGTACAGTACAGTATGTCCTATTATACAGCACATTGTATGTCATTTACATTACACAGTCGCATTCCAGGTTACATTCCGCACTACATCCCAATATTCATTAATGTGCTAAAAAGCCATACAGATTTTCTGCTTTTCTAAAGAAGTGTAAACACGGACGGTAAGGAGGTCACGGCATCGTGTCCAAATGAATTCAGCAAAACGTAGGAATGAGTCATAGCATTTCACAACAGCTTCAAGCGTGATTTTCTTAAGGATGAAAGACTAAAAAGTGTACATATCGCCCAGCCCTAGAGGCTGCTAATTTACTTAAAACTGAACAGTATACAGTAATATTAAGAAACATGTGCATTCTGCTTTCTTATATTATCTGATGCTGCATATCCTATGAGTGTAGCGGAAATCTCTGCTTGTAATCTGTGTATTTAAGGGGGCACTTACTTTTGGAAAATATCTGTTTTTAGTACTGGAACCCTAACGTTGGATGAGCGTCATGTAGTTATAATGTCTTTGAGATGATGTTCACCGTCAGGACGACGTTGTTTTTGAAAGTTGACTTTGACAAAATGGCGTCGAGAAAACATTGAATGAAAAACACGAATGCAAGGTGGCAAGTACACCCTGAAAACAGTCTAATTTTAATCTTTATCTGGTGCATTTATGACAATTGTCATCGTTTCGCATTATGTCCGAGCACATCCATGGTACCTTAAGGTTCTAACAGGGTCCCGGTCGGAGGTTGGGATGAATACAACAGCTTCCCGCACACAGTGTGTGTATCTAGTAGTGTCGTAAAAAAAACTTTAACCAATAACCTTAACGTTGCCGTATGAACATCACCACGACTTTTTGACCACTAAAGATTCCTGCGAGGTTCGACGTATCTAGGATGAACCTTTTGCATGATTTTGTTTTTAATTATTGTGCAGTTATACAGTACAAACACTATATGTATTTGAATAAACAACCGTTAAATTTAGATCACGGAATTCACACAAATTCCACAAAGTGTAAAATGGCAAATAATAAAATGCTGCCCATGTCTGTCTCCTGTCTCGTTATAATTCCCAGTTTAACTCCTGGCTGTGAAGCTGCTGTTTAAAACCCTGGACGTGTTCATCAGGAGTGTGATGTTGCTGTTGGTGGCTCAGTCGGTTCCCCTTATTAGGACGCCACACAGCATGTTATCCTCGTCCCCGGTGGCCGGCGGTGTTTCTTTGAAATTCCGTCCAGTTTGCTGGTGTGATTTATTTTGCTTCACTTTTCAGGGAGCGGAAAGTGGAAAGGTGTGAGTGGCAATTAGTTTGGGAGCTCATTAAGAAGAAGAAGAAGAAAGAATGTGCATGCCATTAGTAGTGTGGGGAGCTTTTGGAAGATTTTTTTATAGAAGCATATGAAACAAGTCAGCTCTTTCTGATTAACCAGAAGGAAGAATTCGACAGGGCAAACTAAAACCCGTCAGCTTTACAGAGACACCTTTGAACCTCTCCAGATTTAGCTGCTTTCTTCATCACGTGTCGGAGACCATCAGTGTTTGGATGAAGCTTCCATACGCATTACCATCCAATTGGCCTTGCTGTTACTCAGCACACAGGCTGCGAGCCTGCGCGGACGGATTAGCGGCAGGTCGGGCTGTTATCAGCGGGTACCAGGATGTCTCCAGCAAGTCTGCGAAATACTACTGGTGCCATTGGCAGTGGAAAAGATCTTCCTCCCAGTCTGTTCAGCCTCTCTCCATGCAACCCTGTCAGCCGCAACATTCGCTGCTTTCCAGTGATCATGGAAATGGCAGGAACATTAAACAGACAACATATGCTGGCAACATTTTTTTTTTTTTTGTCTCCAAAATCCTATTTGGTGAAATATATTTTAAGGTTGTGTTTGCAGTTCATGCTGCGCACCGAGAAGATTTCAACTTCACATCTTGCTAATATGTTGTCTAATCCAAGCTCTCATCCGTGTCCAGGAACATATGCCGTCATGCGAGCTCCGTCTGTCTAGCGAAATGCTGACGCTTCATCTGGAGGCTCCAGCGTCGCTGTTTTTCAACACACATGGCGGAACACAAAGCTGCTAAAACTGCAGGAATCATCAGACATTCCGGCTGAGATCAGGGAACCAGAAATAATACAGATGGATTGCTATTTTAACCTTTCAGACTTTACACCAGCACACTGCACGCCGACAAAACTGCCGCGGATTCTGTTTGCTAAACGTTACTTGGCTTACGCTGACTACGGCTAGGCTAGTTCAGGTCCGAGTTAATTGCTTCCCCCCTTAGATTAGTTCATGCAATTGAATTGAATCACAGCTCCCGTAAGCATGTTTAAACAGCGGCATCGTTTTACGGACTCAGAGGGACACTTCGGCGTTAGAGTTATGAATCGTTATCCGTAAGTTAAATATTGCGCCATTTTTCACGGACGGTAACACTATAACAAGCATGTCTAGTTAATCACTGTGTAACTGGGACATGGTGATGACTCGGAATAAGACTAAACAGTTTATAAACCCTGCCTCTGTGTATACCCGAAGACTTTCAGTGACTTATCGTTTCCCTGGATGAGAGAGGAAACAACCTCATAAGCTCAAGAGGCATTTAATATACCTATACTTGTTTTGCTTTTCGCACGCATGGCTTAGGGCAGTAGTGTTTAGCTTGCAATCATCCAATCAGCTTCAAGCACAGTTTTCCTGAACAGTTTGCTTCCGTGTAATACTTTCTGACACCGACAGGCACTTCGAGCAGATTTATCTTCTGTGCAGACGATGTGTAATCCCCCGGTGGAGTGTTTCCAGCATGACGAGACGTGTGGTTTATTAAATAATCAGACCGGCTTATCTTAATGAAGGGGCCTCACAGAGCACCCTGCTGCTTTCGGGAGGGAGGAAGAGAGGGAGGGGAGGAGGAGGAGGAGGACGGGAGTGATTTTTGGCACACAGCCCCAGCTGCTACTTTTGGCCACATGGCAGTTCCTTCATCCGAAACAGTTGCAGAGAAGAGCATGCTGAGTCCAGACATTGATTACATTAGGGAACTTTTCCATCGAAACAATCCTCCTTTTTTTTTTTCCTCCCGAGTCACCGAGTCCGGAGGCGTTTTCTCCTCTTGTTTTCTCCACTGCAGTCTCCGTCTTTAACTCCGAAACCACAGTCTGTACTGCTCTTCGAACTTTCCGAAACAAATAGGAGGAAATGCCTGTCTCTGTCTTTGTCTCACCTTAGGCCTTACTTTTGGTTTTGCAACTGAAATCGGGAACAACTGCTGCGCTTTTTGTTTGTAGTCTCTCAATTTTTTCCCCTTGAATCTGCATCTTTAACCTGCACCTTTAATTTTTTAAACTGTTCTGGAGGTAGAAATGGAGTACACCACTCCGGGTATAAACAAGGGTACTGATCGGTCTTCATTTTTCCTGACATTATGTGTATGCAGGGGCTACTGATGCTGTATCCAGCGAATCCTGAGCTTAGGTTACTCTTGTGTTTTTCCCCTTGTCCGTGTCCCTGGTGTCCCCCATCTCCTAAAAGCTCCCTAGGATATGATCAATAGATGTTGATCGATGATGGACTGGTGTATAGCATTCAAACATTGTTCTTGATAATATACATTTACATTTTACATTCAGGCATTTGTCAGACACCCTTATCCAGAGCGTCTTACATTTTTATCCCACTATACGTCTGAGCAGGCGACACGGTGGTGTAGTGGTTCGTACTGTCGGCTTGCACCTCCAAGGTCAGGGTTCAATTCCCGGCCAGGCTCGATTCCCCTCTCTGTGTGCATGGAGGTCCACAGACCTGCAGATTAGGCTAAATGGCGTTCCCAAATTGCCGGTAGTGAATGTGAATGAGTGTATGAGTATGTGTGTGTGCCCTGCGATGGATTGGCACCCTGTCCTGGTGTCCTCCTGGGATAGACTCTACAGTAGGTCCGCACAACCCTGAATCCAGGATAAAGCGGTATAGTTTGTTGAGGGTTAAGGGCCTCGCTCAAGGGCCCAACAGGGACAACTTGGTAGTTGTGGGATTTGAATATGGGACCTTCTGAACTGTAGTCCAATGCCTTAACCACTGAGCTATAATAATATATGTACATAGCATTACTGAGATCCACCAGAACAAAAATTCATCAATCATGATCCAGCGCTTTTGGATTCTCTACTCTACAAGTTTCCTCTCCTGGTCCTGGAGAACCTGCAGTTTCCCTTTTTCTTGCCCTAAGCTGGTTTGTTAAATGAAATGAACTGTGAGAGAGAGAATAAAAAAAAGAAAAACGAGGTTTGTGAACTTTGTGCCATACACACTGTAAGAGCCATACCACATTTGTTATGTAAGATGGATCTGCAGAATTTGTTGTTGTGTTTATTTGTTTTTATTTAAATTTACTTATTTTATTTCATTCGTAATTTACTTATTTGTTTATTAGTTGAGCATTAAGCATTAAGTTTATTAGATAAGCCATAAGCTTTGAATTTATGAGTTAAGCATCCATTTTGAGTATCACATACTATCATAGGTTGGTCTGTGATGTCACTCCACTGCTACATGTCTTGTATGACTATTGCATAGTAAA
>JAQQZT010000009.1:2328479-2344475 GCA_030068275.1 Clarias platycephalus | reverse complement strand
CCCCCCCCCCCCCCCCCCCACAGACTTTTGACCATATAGTGTATAAAATTATATAGTAAACCGGTCTTCCTAACACGATTATAATGTGAAATTGGATGGAAGAGATCTTTCATGAGATGTAATATGAATTCTCACGAAACGAAATACTACAAGCAGAGACCTGAACCTGCTCTCTCACACACTCACACACACACTGCAGCACATTAGCCACTCAGACGTTATTGATGGAGCTAAAATTAGATTCACTCTGAGATCACGTCACACTTTCAGAAAGTCTTTCTGCCGTAGAATTACCTTAAAAAAAAAATCATGAACTTTTTCCTGTTTTACACAAACATCCAGTGATATTTCCTGCTAACACTTTTAGTGCCTGTTATACTGCAGCTGATTTCCTCCTTCACCAGGAGTCAGATATAAAACATGACTTGCCCCTTTCCTTCCTGTCATATTTCTTTTTCCTATTACATTCTGTCTTTTCTAAACCTTTCTGTTACACCTCCTTCTCCACCAAGCTGCATGTACCGTATTTTCTGACTCACGAGGGAGTATAGACGACCTCCTGTGACCTCCTGTGACCTCCTGTGACCTTTATCTTCCCCTGTTCATAAAGATGAGATAAAGGTCACAGGAGGTGTCTGTACACTGAAGATATTTGCAAAAAAAAAAAAATTTTGCTGGGCGTAAGATGAGTAACACAACACATCAAGAGGGTTTTTAGAAATTTGTTTGTCTGTTTGTTTGTGCATATATGCTACTTTGAAATTTAAGTGGAAAACTTTTCTGTCTCAATTCAACAGATGGCGCTGTACACTGTGCGCTTATGAGTGCGCTTTTGAATCTACTTAATAAACTACGATCTTACAGCTTCATTTTGCGCACTTCACTGTAAAAATTTTAGTTTATTCCAAACTTCAACTGATGTCATTGTACATTTTCTCCCTAATTTGGTCGTATCCAATTCCTCCCCGCCACTAGGGGGCTCCTACATTTCCTCCAAACCACGTGACGCCACTGAACAGATCTTTTTTGAACTGCTCGCTCACGCACCGTTGGGGCGGAGTAACACACTCGGAGGACAGCGCTATCCGCTCCTTCCGCTTGCGTGAGCACACAGAAGCCCCTGATTGGCTGTAGAGCCGTGATTAATGTGGGAGCACGAAGCATGTCTCATCCCGCCCCTCTGAGAGGGCTCGGCCAATCAGCTCTCTCTAGACCCTTTGGTTCAAGAGGCTACAGCATCACCCGGGAATTAAACCAGCGATCTCCGGATGATAGGGCGAGCACTGCGTCACTACGTCACTCGGGGGCCCGCACTGTACATTTTTAAAAACAGGCTTGCAATTAAATTCCACACGAATGAAGTCACTATCACATCTAGTTCCTCTATATAATCCCCTGCTACACTAGTGTTTCACTAGTGCTTGGACACCATCAAGGTAGAAAGTTTTCTCAGTAGCAAATGATCAAAGCACTGATCAGACTGCTTATCTGATTCATGTCTGAAACGCCGGCCTCCCAGGAACTCCTTTAACGTCTCTTCCAAAACATCTGGAAATGTCTTGGAGCGAGGTCAGAACTGTACGGGGGATGCGGCAATAACTCCCAGCCGAGTTCCTGTAATGTACAAGTGGTGGTGGTGAATGAGTGTGTGTACAGTTCACACAGACAGATGCGTCTCTCTCTTCGGCACGTTGGTGACAAGACATTCGTCAATTTTCAAGGATCAAATGTCTCACTGTGGATAAGCGTCTTATCACCGTACTGTATGTTGATATATTTACCGCACACTGTCCTCTGTAAATCATTTACCAGAAAGTCCAGGTTTGACTTGAACGACTCCCGTACTTCCCATTAAGAGAATTAAGAGCGATCGGCACCTTGAACAGCGGCCTTCTAAACACTATGCAGATGTGTGCAGCTGTGGAACGACTCATGCCAAACGGTGAAGAGATATCTGTCAGATATTGTAATATTTCCAATCTTTTTGTAATATATCTCTATATCTACTACACTTATTTAGTTTAAATGAAAACATCCACATTTTACCAACTGTATTTTATTTGTTTGTTTGTTTGTTTTTCGTCTTTAACTTTCCACACTACATTATAAACTGCTTGTATTAAATCCCTGAGGAACCTTTTTCCTTCTGTAGCTCTGCCACATGAGGGCAGGCTTGACACACACACACACACACACACACACACACACGCACGCACGCACGCACGCACGCACGCACACACACGCACACACTAGAAAAAGAGGAATAAATGAGTAAATATGAAAACAAACAAAAATATCTAAATAATAAATAAATAAATTTTTCTTTGATTTATTTATTTTTTTTATTTTAATTAAACTGTGAATAACATTATTATTATTATTATTAGTAGTAGTAGTAGTAGTAGTAGTAGTACATTAGTACCATTTGTAGCTCCTTAAAAAATACTGAAGATCTGGTCAGATGAAGACTCAGTGCGGTAATTTCGGTTGTACATTTTATTTTTATCCAGTTTTAGTTAAACTAGATTATTGAATATGATCATACAGTACGATATGAGTAATAAATGTAATTCTTGACGGTTTATGTGTGTGTGTGTTTTGCTGAGAGGATGAGAGTAGGAGCCTGCGTCTGTCTGCGTCACATCACTTTGTTTGAAGAGATTTCTTTGTACTTCAGCAGCGTGAGTCAGAGCGATGGCTAACGGCAGACGAGCTCACGCTAACACGTTAATGTTAAAACGAACAAATCCGCTGGTTAATGTGTAGGTTATTGTTTGCCGTTTTTGTCACTCTGATTGTTAAAGCTAATCTGTGGAACCAGTAGGAGTTCGGAGAATGTGGGCAGATCTTTCTGCGCTATAAGCTTTTTTCTTTTCATTTATTTTTAACGCCACATCAAAGTTAGTCTCCGCTTCGATCCTGAGTCCTGGTGACTGTGTGGGTTTCCTTCATGTTCTCTATAGTCTCCTCTCACTTTCTAACCCATGCCAGTAGCTTAATTAGTTTTATAACATACTGTCTAATGTGTTTTTTGGTCATATGCTTGGGGTTTTGTTCTGGAGGACGGCAAGCCGTCAGTCAGCTGGATTTGTTGAGATCTAGGAAAAGGAAGCCGTTACTAGCACATCCAAGTCGTATGGGCAAGTCGCAGAGACATGAACAGATCAGAATTCATGTGACTTCTTGTCCATGCGCATGTGTACGGTGGCCACGAAGCTCAAAACAGAATAACAAAACTGAAAAACAAACAAACAAACAAATCTGTATAACCAAAACGAAATAACAAATTCAAAGCCAACAAAAAAGAAAACAAAATGCCGCGAGGCTGCCGTACTTCTTGTACGTCTTGAGTGACAGACAGGTGTCTCGTCCAATCAGTGATAAGAATTTTATTCGCAAACCACACCTACCTTCTCAGGTTCGACTGTATTGACGTTTCGTTTCTCATTTGGTATTTTGTTGCTGGATATGTTGTTCCATTTTCATTTTTTTTATTTTGTTTTTTAATTTTAAATTTTTAAATTTTTAATAAAAAAATTAATTTTTTTATTTTTATTTTGTCATCGTATTTTTTAATTTAGTTTTTTAATTTTTTATTTAGTTTCTTATATTTATTTTTTTATTTTAATTTTTGTATTTTAATTTTAAATTTTTTTTTGTTTTGTTATTTAGTTTTTGAATTTTTTATTTTGTTTGCTGATTTTTATTTTATTTTATTTATTTTGTTTGCTGATTTATTTTGTTTTGCACTTCTCGACAAATCACATGGATTCCGATCTGCCCGTTCTCATTCAAGTCACATGACCGTGTATCTGATCTAGCACTACATGTGAAAATAACTGATCTGCAAACCATCAAAAAAAAAAAAACTGTCACGTTAGAGTAAAAAAAAAAAAATCTAACTCGAGTCTGGTAATGTGAACATCGCTTAATTTTAATTGGTTGTGACACACAGAGCTCAAACAAGACCTGGAATGAATTTCATCCACCATTTATTAGTAATAAGGGCAACATGATATTAATATTATTTAATACAATACAGGCATACAATAATATTACAATAATATTACAATAGTATTACAATAATATTACAATAATATTATAATACAATAATACTAGTACATGCAAACATGTTGGCGCATCACAGGAACTGTCCATTTCTAGCGCCATCCACCTGGTTGTACCTCTTTCGACTACGATAATTTGTACAGTCACTCTGTCCCTCATGAGGACCAACGCAGCCTCACACTCGACCCGGAGCAGATCAGCACCACAGTGTCGTGTTACGTAACGTTTGCACGCGGCAGCTTCTTTTGATGGTCACTAAATATGACTCACTCGCTCGTCTCTGGTTAAACCCTGCAGGACGTCAGGCCCTCGCTCAGCATTTCACGACTAAATAACGGCTGGTGAAGACAGCTAGCCTGACCACAACGCACACACTCGCATGTCCTGAAGATGTCTGGAAGCTTAAAACTCTGTTTAAAGCTTGTGTAACGCTTACAAAGCACTGGAACTGGAGACTCCTTCCAGCCAAAATAAATAAATAAATAAATAAAATCCCAGTATGAACAATTACACACACGTTCTAATCTGTTCATGTGCAGAGTTCGCCGAACACGTCCCTGCAAATGAGCTGTCGCCACGGAAACAAACGAGGAAGACATGAAAAATAATTTATGAAATATGACAGAGATGGTAAAAAAAAAAATACAATCTGCTTTAATGAAATGTCAGTCATGTTTACAGTCAGGAAGGAGCACGTCGTCCCAGAGGTGCAGAGGATCATGGGGGACTCATAACTGTGTGTGTGTGTGTGTGTGTGTGTGTGTGTGTGTGTGTGTGTGTGTGTGTGTGTGTGTGTGTGTGTGTGTGTGAAGGTGTGCTGCACACAATTTTATTTAAATGTCAGTTTGACAAAAACAACAATGCAGGAAGCATCACGAGACCGAATGGGGGAAAAACAATGCAGCGAGAACAAGAAGAAATGAACGCTGTAGGAAAACCAGCAACCACAACTACAGCGGAAACAAAATAAAAAATACAAAAACAAGAAGATTACCGGGGGAAAAAAGCAGCGGAAATTAAGAGTGGGATGGAGCAAGAAGGAAATGAATCTATTCAAATTTAAATAATTTAATAAATGAATAAACTAATACAATAATGTGTTTTTTGTAATAAGGAGCAGAAGGAAGAGGAGAAGGAGGATACAAAATAGTGAGAAATGATACTAAAGTAAGTAATTACTTAAAATAGGAATAACGAATTGGATAGAGTAATTAATTGTAGCTAGAAAATTATTAACAGCGAGAGAAAAGTGCGATAACGAATATCCTGTATGGTCGAATATAATATACAGTATTCATTCATCTTCTATACCACTTTATCATGTACCTGTATTCAGGGTCGGGGCGGCCTGGAGCCTATCACAGGAGACTTGGGGCACAAGACGGGCTACACCCTGGTCACGGTGCCAATCCATCGAAATCTCTGTAGACGGCTTTGGCAGGAGTCTCACTTGGCTGAGAGAACAGGAGAAGCTTGAAAGTGTAGCGTCTCTCTTCTACTGATATCTCAGTGTGTGTGTGTGTGTGTGTGTGTGTGTGTGTGTGTGTGTGTATATATATATACAGTATATATACGCATGTATTAGTGATGCGCGGGTCGTCTCGTAACCCGCGGACCCCCTCGGGTTGGGGCGGGTAAAGAAATTGTCACTTTATTTGCGGGGCGGGTCATTAAAAACAAAATTAAATTAAAAAATCCATGTATGTTGTGTGCAATTCCGCTGCCAGTCACAACAAAAACAAAGAAATAAAAGTGATCATGGAAGACGAGGTGCGGGAGAAATTGAGGTCGGGAATTTACATCATTTAATGTTCGCGGGTAATAATAGATACAGTGGTGCGGGGCGGGCCAAATAATTTCATAAAAGCGGGTCCCGTGGGTTGGAAAAATACCCGACCCGCGCATCACTAGCGTGTATATTCCTCATAAAAGCAGTTATGTTGCTATTTTGAGCCGTGCGGTGAAAGCGGAGTGAACCGAATCACAGACGGAAACAGATCGATTAGAACAAAAACGCGGCTTTTCATTTCCCAGAATATTTAAAACATTAAAAGGAATAAACCTCGGGTTATATCGAGAGATTGTGTCAAAGCTCCTTGCTGCAAAACCCACTAAATTAAATTTCCACAGTTGATCTTCGCGTAGCGTGTAACAGATGGCGGCTCCGAAAACCCGATGAGAATTAAACACCGCTCTGTTTACGGACACCAGCTTCCACGCTGCGCTCTCGGTTCCAGACTGTTTAAGCAACTGGATTAAACTAATCGGATTCAAGCGACGATCAAACAGACGATTAATTATGCAACATTACTGATAAATAAAACAACTTCCATGATGATGTCTGACGGCCTGCTTTGTAGTGCTGTAGTCTCTGCACAATAATACCGTATACAGAACGCTAACGTATAGTGTAGCAGCCTGGGTTTCTGTTTAACACAACAATGTGTCCGGTTATTGATCCGCTGGCGATTAGATTTAGTGATATAGTGAAATAGTTAAAAGGTTAAAGTTAAAATCTAATAATCTCCTGATCTTTAATGTAATCAGTGATGATATTATTTCAGGTTGGAGCCCACGTACATGTCTGTCTGTCTTTCTGTACTGCAGAACTCTCTGTCTAACTAAGTTTTGTAAGTTTGAGTATCACTCAGCTTACTTCCTTGACCCAGTAAGTTCTAATCCATTACATCACTTTTATTCAAAAGTAAAACTTCAGGCAGATACAGTAGGTAAGTAAATACACAGGTTTCATTAAATTCTATCCAGCCAGTTTTGCGTGATGCTGTGACAAAATCTGGTTGGACAGACATACAGATATACAGACGTATAGATAGAAATACAAAGAGAAATGTTTCTGAGACTGGTTTCAGGTCCTGAAAATGAGCGAGTTCTGACCCAATGTACAGATGAAACCTGTCTTTTATTTACTGTATATAGATTCTTCTCAGATCATAGGGGTTTTGAGGAAAGCAAACAATATGACTTTGGACACACACACACACACACACACACACACACACACACACACACACACACACACAGGCTGGGTACATGTATAGCATGCAAATGAGGTTTGTTTTGCCCTTGTCATGAGGGTAAGGGTGGCATCTGTTCTCATGTGGCAGAGCTCGAAGTGAGCACTTGGCTCTCCAAGGAGCGGCTAGACATCTAATGTAATCATATAACACTAGTAAGGTGTGCCTATACATATAGTCCATATGTTTGTAGGTGTGTGTGTGAGGTGTAGGGGGTTCTAGCTAAATGTTATTAGCTAAATCTTAAAAAAAATCATATTTATTTTAATAAAACTTGTCAAAATCAGCATTAAATTGGACTCCTAGTTCCTATTTTTTATTTTACAACAATTTTACTAATTTAATAGGAACTTTATTAGGAACATATTGTGAGAACAACAAGATTTGAGAAAGGTTGTGGGCTTTAAAACCCTTTTTTTTTGTCTCCAGTCCTTCGTCTTGAAGGATGTGATTGTGGAATATAAAACCAAAACACAGAGAAGCGTTTCTACTCCCTGAGCTGTGACTGCTCTTTAATAACGCACTGCGCAAATCTCTTTAGCGCTACCGCTGAGCTAACACCGCTGCACTACAGCATCGCGCACATAAAAAAAAAAAAAAAAAAGACACTCAAGTGCGGGTACTCTTACCACTTCAGTTTGTTAATGTTTGTAGCTCTGCATCATGGACGTTGCAATGGAATTAGATTTTAGATGTACTATGTACCTTTGTGTGCAAAAGTTTGCCAACTCAGTTGGAAGGTCTGGGAAATGTATTGGCACCCTGTTTACCCTATTCTCATCAATAGAAATGGAGTGCACCAGTATTCATTTTCCAGTTATTTCATATCCAATCCCCAGTACACAAATATTCATAAGGGAAAGGGCCCAAATGTGTGTACTGTGTGTGTGTGTGTGTGTGTCTGTGTCAGTTCCAACAGGAATAAATTTTTATTCTGCCGGCAATCTGAAAAGCTCAAGGCTCAGAAGAACGCTGTAAACCGCGCAACATTTTGTCTCCGTTTGTGCCAAATTGTTCCTGCTGCAACCTGAAGAGCCAAAACGTCTCGAACAGCCTGACAGCTTGAATCGTGCAAAGAGTATTTCTGACTTCAGCTGCAGCATATGTCTGATTTTAAGCTTCGGAGGCAGCCGAGGCGAACGTAGCACGTTATATTTGGCTCCACATTTGTCTAGCGATGCAAGAAAGACGAGTGCGTGCTTCTTTTTAGAGCGGGTTCACCGTGTGGAGCTTTGGTGCTGAGAGATGGACACAGCCGGGGAAACACGGGAAGGAGCAGGAGAGAGGTTAAGGAACAGAGGAAAGGTATGAGGCAAAATGGGAGTGAGAGGAAGAGAGGATGGGAAATGACAGGAGAGAGAGAGAGAGAGAGAGAGAGAGTGGGTTAAGGAGACTGAAAGGGACGGAGAGACTGAAGGATGAGGAAGGGTAAATTGCAGGGCACATCAAAAAAAGCAGAGACAGAGGCAGAAAGAGGGGAGTGTAAATAGCGTGGGTGAGAGAGAGTGAGAGAGAGGCTGTCATTGATGAGGAAGGATAAATTGCAAGGCAATGCAAGGAAAGCGGAGACAAAAAGAAAGAAAGAGAAAAGAGCGTAAATAGACTTGAGGTAAAGATTGTGAGTGTGGGCGAGAGAGAGAGAGAGAGAGAGAGAGAGAGTGTAAAGGAGGGAGGGGTAGCTGGTGAGGGACAATAAGAGAGGCTGGGACGGAGAGGGAGACGGAGGGATGAAAAGAAATGTAAGTGTGAGCAAGAGAAGGCAGGAAGGCAGCATAGGGAGAGAGAGAGAGAGAGAGAGAGAGAGAGAGAGAGAGAGAGAGAGATTAACCAGGATGGTGTACTGTAGGAGAGAGAAAGAAGGAAACGATGCAGATGCCGTGCTGTAGGTGTCCTCTGATCCTGAGCGAGCACAGATCTCACCGGCACTGATTAATCTGAGGGCAGAGAGACAGCGGGACAGAGAGAGACGAAGAGAGAGAGAGAGAGAGCGTCCACATGACTGAGTCTCAGGACAGAGGTAACGGACGAGACGAGGTCGGGATTAAAACAGGAGGAGAGACGTTGATGCTGATGCTGATACAGATGCTGATGCTGATTCACACACCGAGGACAATGTTGGTAAAGTTGCTGCTTTGTGTGTGTGTGTGTGTGTGTGTTTACCGAGTATGACTTGAATCAATGTTATAGGAATCATTCAGCCAGAAATGCAGTGTACACCAGTTACACCAAATGCACTTTGCTTTGTTTGGAGTGTCAAAGCTAACATTGCTAACAAGTCCTGGGAAATGCTAAATGTCACACCCGGGCTGGAAATATCAAAACATTTGTGTAAAAAAAAAAAAAACATTATTATGCATTGAGATTAAACATACACATTGAATGCTTAGCTATACGACCCTCCAGATTGGTTCCAAGATAAAACTCTTTAGGCCACGCCCCCTACCTGAATCTGAAGCTGGTGCTCAGAGACACCAAAGGAAGTAAATGCTGAACACTTCTCTATCTTGTTAGCTTTGGCTTCTAGATAACAAACGTGTTTCGGGGTAACGGAGCACAATTCATTTTTGGCCAAACTACGTATTAAGCTTAACAGTTAACTCGTCCATTGCTTTGGAGTACGAAGGGTTAGAAAATTGTGAGCAAATACTGTAAACAGAGACGCATTTACCCGTTACAGAAAGGTGGCCTAGTGGTTAGCACTGTTGCCTCGCACCTCCAGGGTTGAGGGTTGGGGGTTCGGGTCTTGCCTCCAGTGGTGCGCGAGTGCCAGATGATTTTTCTCTCCGTTTCATCCAGGTTTCTTCCTACAGTTCAAAGACATGCAGTGTAGGCTAATTGGGATTTAAGACATTTCCAGTAGTGTGTGATTGATTGAGTGAGTACGTCTATCCTGGGAACACAGGGATGAGGTGGGAAACAGGTATGTCTCAGAAACTGGTTGGGACTACACTTCGACTGGGAATCTCATTTATTCACATGCTGGTTTACGCATTAGAAGATACAGTCAAGCTGCTGATTGTTTTTTGGAGATGAACAGAAACCAGAGAACACAGGAAGGAAAGATGCAGGAAGGAAACATGCAGTAACCCAAACTCTGCATTTTACCTGGGGCAGCGAGCCGCCACAATGACTACAGTGATAAAGAAAACCACACGTTATTATCTATTACACATGACCATGATAATCTACTGTAGCAAGCACAAAAAAATAAAGAAAGATAAAACAGAGTGTGTAACCCCTCTGCCAATTTGATGTAACCATCAAGCTGTCAGAGGGGGTAGAATGTCGAGTTAGCTCCAGGGTCCTTAGTTTGATCCTAAGCTCACATGTTGTTTGTGTCGGCTTCCTTAAGGTTCTACAGTTTCATAACGGTTTTCAAAATAGTCCACGTAGAAGGTGTGAATAAGCACATGAAGCATTCCATCCACTTGTGCCCAGTGTTCTCGGAATACGTATTGGAGTCACTCGTACAGGATAGGGGTATTACAGAGATAAGGTATACACTAACTTTAGAAAGCAATTCCAAACAGGAACGGAAATTAGGATGTGGGAACCTGAAAAATAAGACACCCATGCACTCACGTTACAGTATACAGGATTTCATGCTTAAAGGTGATGTCATGTTTAGACATTTGCTTGCTGGCACCCCATCCAGGGTGTACCCACCACTCGGGTGTACCACGAGTCCTCTAGGTATCCAAGGCTCCAGGCCACCAGCAATCCAGAACAGGTTACGTGGTGTAAAAAAATAAGTGAGTGTAGACATTTCCCTAGAAATTCCCTCCTGTTTGTCCTTTTATTGGTGACGGCTTAAATAAGCATATTAGATTTTCTCCTGATGTGACCTCGTACCAATATTTGCCTCCCTCGCTCAGTGCTCAGCTGCTCCACTTCTGCTCAACTCCATCCAGTTTTGCCAGCTCTCCCAATCACTGGGCACTATTTGTAAGAGCTCTAGTAAATACGCCAAGGGTATCCATTACCTGTTGTGCCAAATGGCACATGGACGGACCCTATTCCCCCCCCTAAATCTCATGCACACTTGTTTTAAAAAGGAGTATAATTTTTGACCTTTAAACTGAAAAATAGATGGTCAGGAAAGGTCTAAAACTACAGAGAGCCAAACACAAGGGAGTGAAGGTGTGATTGAAGAGAAAGTAGCACTAGTGAAGCGACAGATCGATATGGTTGTACTGGTGGTGCAAGCGTTACTCCTGTGGTTTGTGGGTGTGGTCTGTGTGGCTACGTTAGGATCTGGTACAGCGTGAAGCCCAACCTTGAAAATATATGTTTCGCTACATTTATGGAAAAAAAAGAACTTCACTTTATCACCAGTGTGATAACATACTGTACTATATTAGAACAAGCATAAATCATGTTACAAGCTTCGCACCTGTGCCAGATCCATAAGTGATGATTTATGAATTTGTGTTACATCATACATAACTCGTGCGTTGATGATACAAAATGAGAAATCACCATAAGCCTCTTCGGCTGCACGCAAATCCCCCAAAGAGCTTTAATGATGGTTCTCCATCTGCTGTACCATGTTCAGCTAATGTCGTTCCCTTCTTTATCTCGCGCGTTAATTGGTCTCACACAGAGAGCAATTTTCATCCTTGATGAGCAAGTGTTCTCATATTCATATCCATGTTGCTCTTTACATACAATATTTGGGTGATCATTTTATTTACTGATTTATTTACTTTTTAAAGTGTAATGTGTAAGAAACGACGGTCCAAATGCGTGTTATTTAACACACAGGAAATGTTCCCCGGTGAGAAAATTTATTATCTTGATTAGATTCTGACCCAGATTTTAAATAATCTACTTTTCCCGTTTTACTATCCCTCTTTAGCGAGACCTCATTATTTCCTCTAAAATCTTCTTTTGGGTTAAACAGATCAAGTTTCATGCTCTTTACAGAAGTGCTGCTTTGATTTTGAGGACATTAGTAATAATGCAAGTGAAGTGGAAGCTCACAGGCGGGAGAGAAGGACAAAAAAAAAAAAGTGGATTAACTCAAGGATTTCGTGAGGAATGAATACTGATACTAGGAAATGTTGCAGGATTTATTTGTTGCCGGAGAGATTTACTAAGCAGCATTGTTGGCGAGAAGACCTTGCTCGAACTCCAAAGGAAGCAGGTGCTGTCTGGACGGTGATGAGGTGTTTGAGGCCTGACCTCACCTCGTTGCTCAGCCGCTTGCAGTCTGTGCTATTAGAAATGAAAAGCCTCGGAGTATTTTGTCACAATGAGTCGCTGCTAATGTGAATGCACAATAAATAAGTCAAAGCTGTAACAAGCTCGTCATCATGATTGATGTCATGCACACTGACAGAGATTTCCACAACGCTGCACATCATCCATTAGACGTGGTCGATTTTAGTTATTTATTTATGTCTACAAGCACCAAGCATCCTCAACAGCCATGATTTGGAAGTCGTTTTATTTCACGCAGTGGCGTAGTGCTCGACCTATCATCCGGGTTCGATTCCCGGGTGATGCTGTAGCCTCTCGCAGCCGGAGGTCTAGAGAGAGCTGATTGGCCGAGCTCTCTCAGAGGGGAGGGATGAGAGGTACTTCGTGCTCCCACATTACTGTAATCACGGCTATACAGCCAATCAGGGGCGTCCGTGAGCTCACGCAAGCGGAAGGAGCGGATAGCGCTTTCCTCCGAGTGTGTTAATCCGCCCCCAATGGTGCGTGAGCGAGCATTTCGAAAAGATGTGGTCAGCTGGTGTCACGTGGTTCGGAGGAAACACGTGATAGTCTTCGGCCCTCCTGACTGAGTGCTTAATGTGGGAGCCCCCTAGTGACGGGGAGGAATTGGACACGACTAAATTAGGGAGAAATTCTGGGACAAATCCAAAAAAGAAAAAGAAATCACATTCTGTAAGATTGAGTATCTTACACCTTGTTTACACTTGAAGCGGTATAGACGATGTTGTACTTCTTTCATTGTCACCAAAATACACTCCCTGTTTGAAGTAGGCTATTAAATCCCGCACATAACTGTTTATAACGTTACTTTTACTCAACCTATTGATTTAAGTGCATACCAATGTGCTGTCAGTTCGGATATTTGACACGCGCTCACCTCGGACTACTCCGGATATGTTCGATCTAACAACCCATGGCGTCATATTTCATAGCGACGCTTCATATTACTGCTTGTTATTAGCACCATGGTTTTGGAACATATTAGACAAACTGGTTTTAAACTTCCCGCAGAAGGAATAAGCAAACATTGATCTGTCCATTCATCTTTAAGGGTTCAGTTTTCATAGTGTACTTTCCTCTTTTGGAGTGAGCCATGCTGTGTCGTGCGTTTGTTTCTGATTAATGAGGATTTTAGGCGCCTTATAGGTGCATTACGGTCGTTTCTGTTTCTTCTGCGTGCTCTGTAATGTATGTGTGTTTAGATTAAACTGTCATGACTGCATCTGCTGAGTCACGTGTATAGCCACACCCATCTCGAGGGAAAAAGTATATGTCCAAAAAAGTGCTAGATGCTGTGACATAATCCGGCACATAACTGCTCATAACGTCACTTCTACGCAACATTTTGATTTTTTCAGATCGCAGATTTAACTTCAGGCAAATAACAAAGGACCGGCAAAGTGTCATTAAATTCTCTCCAGCTGGTTTTGCGTGCTGCTGAGACAAAAGACATACAGACAGAACATTTTTTTTTGGTTTATATAGATTTATACAGTACAGTGCATGGTTTAGGTGGAAAGGCAAAAGGCATGCTGGTAAATTAAGCCGAATAAAGGCTAAGGAAATACGTCTAAGAGCAGGAGCAGTTAGTTTATTGCAATGGTGTGTGACCTTAAGGAGCGTGTGAGTGTGTGTAGGGCTGGAACGAATGAACTCGAATCAGTTCTAGCAATTCAATTTGATTCGAGCTGATTTGATTCGCAGTGAAGCCGTCCCAGGAGAGAGAGAGGCCAGGTGGTAATCTTACAGCAGGTGAATGGAATCCAGGAGAACGGGGTCGTGTTAATCTGGTACGATGATGGATTGCGTTTGGATGAGCAACTGAACATTATCGACTCACTGATTGCTTCAGGTTACGGTTAGAGGAATATGAATTCATTTATAGTCATGTTCTCACACCGTAACTCTCACAATCCATCAGAGAGCAGGTCAGAATTTTCTTTAATTTCAGGCTATAGGTACAGTATTATAAGGATGAAACACCTCCAGGGTCCTGATGTTATTTAAAATTAATGAGTGACTGACGTGGTTAGTGTTACTGTTATAAAAAATAAATAAATTCTTCCTTTTACAACACAGCAGTTTACCCAAGCTGTTAATTTTTTATTGATGGAAGAACAACATCAAACTTTTCATTTATTAGTTTGATATATGAATGAAATAAATTCCTGTTCTCAGTTATGTTCTATACTGTTAAGAAACGTCCCTCCCTAACCTGCCTCTGTTTCAAAATTAATAAGACACGCTAGAGAGAAACACCAGAGAGGAGACTCCTCTGTCCTGAAAACTTCAACTGACAGCTTTATCTCAGAGGGAGTCAAAGCACTGACACTGGAGACTCCTTCTATAAATGATTAGATTTATATTATGTGTAAAGACATACAGTAATCAAGTGCCTATGATAAGATATTAGATATCAGTCCACCTTTTAATATAGTAAGAATTAAACTGTCAAGTAGCACTGTGAAGAAATTAAAACACAACATCCAATTTTAAAAAAGAAAAAGAAAAAACTCAAAATAATTCTGATGATGCATTTTCAAAAATGCAAGGTATAAAAGACAGAAATAAGCCTTACCACAAGTCTATGATTTCGCATGATGTAACCTTATATGATCTTCCAGTAAAGATTTGCTGCAGCAGTGATGAGTTACTATCATAACAGGATTGAACGGGTGCTTTCGAGACTTCTCAGTGCTTCGTTATGAATCTCTTTCCTCTCTTAAAGGCCCTCTGGACTCCGTTATTGTTAACGCTGCGTAAAAAAATGCTTACTCCAAGGCATGCTGCTACTACACACGACTCAAAGTCCCAGAACTGCTGCGCTGTTCATGGTAGAAAAATGGTCTTGCTATGAGGTTGATGTTATGGCAGCTGAACATATGATTACACAGTGCGCCTCTTCACTAATCTCACGTTTATCTTTGGGAGCTTAAGAATCTTCTTATAGTCTGTTCTTACTGTACATGTTCAATAATGAATTCACTGCTTGCACAGGATTGGCTGATTTAATAACCGCATGTAAGTATAGTTATAGTTCATACATATTTTCACAGACATTTCATACTCATTTTCCTAATTTTCCCCTAAAACATGGTCTAAAAGATGTTAAACAATACAGGTACTGTAGTCCCCGATTACACACATTCTTTGATGAATTCTTTCACCTAGAGAAATCACTGTGTTTGTGTAAATCTGAATACGGGCTGGTGTTCCACAAGGCTCTGCTTACAGCCCGTTGTCGTTTCACTTAAAATTGGTACCTTGGATGTGATTAAATATAAACTTTTGCTAAATGTCTACTGTTGTGCTGCTTCTTAAAAGCATTACAGGAATCCAAATGAGTTTCTGTAATGAACTGAACTGTATTCTTTTTTTATTCTCTCTCTCTCTCTCTCTCTCTCTCTTTCTCTCTCTCTCTTTTTTTTTCCAAACAACCCTAAGTAACATGGTTAGAGTTCCACCCACATGCTGATCCAACAAGAGTGTGTATACAGTAGGTTTATGTAAGGCTGTTGTATAAGCAGACAGAGCAAAAAAAAAAAAGGGCTGAAACCAAAGCAGCTCTGGTGCCTTGCAGGGAAAGTCGAGGATAATGTGTGTGTGTGTGTGTGTGTGTGTGTGTGTGTGTGTGTGTGTGTGTGTGTGTGTGTGTGTGTTTGTGTGTGTG
>JAQQZT010000009.1:2271516-2295019 GCA_030068275.1 Clarias platycephalus | reverse complement strand
TAATTTAAAATTTACTAAATGCAAGATATTGAAGCCTATTTTAGACATATTATGCTCAATTTTAAGCATATTTTACATTTAAAGTTTTTTTTTTTTTTTTGCTCTTTTGTCAGAGAATTTTGCTTATTTCCAGAAATGTGTGTTTAAGCTTTAGTTAAGTATCTTTAGGAATAGACTAATCTTTTAGCTGGTTTGTTATAATTCTTATATTGAGAAATTCTAAAAAAAAAAAAAAGAAGTTTACTAGATTCTCTAATAAGATATTTAAAATAGAAGATATTTGCACTAAGTTGAAAATTTTTTTGCAGTGCGTATAATATTTATTATTTATAAAAAAAATAATAAAGAAATAATCTGCATCTACAGTCAGAGTGATCACTTGGGTCAGACTTGGTCCGGTGTGGAAGCGTGACTTTATTCTTGGCACGAGTTCACTTTTTGTTTGTAAGCCAGATGCCTGTTCTTGTCTCGAGACCTTCAGCCGGTCAGGTTTTCTTTCCCGTGAGAATGTGGAAGTCAGAGAGTCAGCAGTGAGGACCAGAGTGTTGCTTTGTCTCTCGGTCGTAATGAGCTGTAGAGGACGCCGAGACAACCAGGGCATTGTTAAGAGTCGCGGCACTCGGGTTCGCGTTGGCCGAGAACTGTTTACACGCGTGCGAGACTTTCACAAACACTCCTGAAAATCTTAAAACATCTTCTTCTTTGTCTTTCGGCTGTTCCCTTTCAGGGGTCGCCGCAGCGAATCATAATCTTAAAATCTTAAAACATAATTTTATGTTTTAAAGACATCCATGTTTACAGTTGAAATTGCTGCTACACCACAAAACAATAATAATAATGAATGAATGAATAAATGAATAAATAACAGACTTTAAGACATCATAATAAAGGACTTAAAGTGCAAACTTTTAATTGTACATAAATCTTGAAAATTTATATAAATATAAAAGTATGTATTAACCATCTATTATCTTCATTATACGATTTTTTGTGTATCTATTATAATTATAAATTGGTCTGAATGTATTTATTATTAATTTATTAATTTCTTTTATATTATGTGAAACATTAGAAGCTAAGCGGTGTACTGTATATCCTGTTAAAGCAGGTCAGCAGGAAACAGGATATTTACATGCTGTAGTTAGTCATAGTTAAGCAGAGGTCATGTATACAGTATATACACGAATACAAGGGTGTTTTGGTCAAACTGGGACTTTTGATTGTGCAGAACTCCTGCTCTTTATTTCTCTGCACGTATCCCAGAATTTCACTAGTGCTTGGACATCATCAAGGTAGAAAGATTTCTGAGTACACCGGAGCCATGATTACACATAAATGCCCGCTTTATGTCTCAAACACTGGCCTCCCAGGAACTCCTTTAATGACCCAAACATGTGGAAATGTCTTAGAGTAAGGTCAAGACTGTACGGGGGATGTGGCAATAACTCCTAGCTGAGTTCCTGTAATGTGGAAGTGGTGTTGGAGAATGATTGTGTGTGCAGTTCATACAGACAAATGTGTCTCTTCCTCAAGCTCCCAAAAAGTTATGTCAATTTTCAAGGATCAGATGATCCACTCGCTAAATGGTCATGCTGTTCGTGACTGCAGTGAGGCTCTGAGCCACCTCGGCGAGGACCGTCTATCAATGATTCAAATGCCAAAGTCAGAAATGTCCCGGTTTGACTTGAACGCATCTTATATTTCCAGCATAATAAATAATCTTGCATTATGCCTTATTGCGCTTTATTTAAAAATTTTTTTTTACATAGAATCATTACATTAACAACATAAAGCAGAGAGCATTTTTTAAAAATGATTTGGTAGATTATTATAAAAAATAAATTCTTGCACTCTAACAGGTTGTTCTGTTTACAAAAACCTGATAAGAAGTTCCAAGTAGGAGCTCTGACTAACCGCTCCTTGGGGAATCTTGGTTTTTTTTGGAGAGTGCATGCACCATGTGGTTTTTCTCTCTAGATCACTACAACTTGGACTAACTCATTAAACAAACGTAGGCGGTCGCATTGCAGGTCTCCGGCGTCTCGAGATAACGCGGTGATTCAGGTCCTGGCTTACATTCATCTGCAGTAAGGTTCAGGATCAAATTCTTTGCACGGGCGTGTAATGCTGGTTGACACAAGGTTCTCCTCCACTCTGTTTTTTTTTTCCCTGTTCAAAGCTGCAGAAGCATCTGCGATCTCACAGACATGATTAGGACATCCTGGTCTTTTGACCTCATAAACTCTGCACAATAGAACCTTTAGAGCAGGTCAGCCATTCAGATGTGAGTCAGATTTAGTGGAGTTCAGTACGGTGCGGTTGGTAGCCCTGTGCCTCGAAAGCAGATGTTATGGTTGGAGAGTGAATTAAAGAGTCTTTAAAGCCTTTATAGAAAGGGTCACCAGATGAACAACAGGTTTCATTTAGGATTACAATGAAACCCTGTTACTTTTTAAAAGTAGATACATTCTCGACGGAGTAATAAAAGATGAACAAAGACTTATATACGTGACTTGGAACAAGTTGAACATGGGATGGAAGAAGAAGAATGGAAGAAAATGAGACTGTTGTGATTTTCTATGGCATGAACCTCCCCCAGAGCCTTTCCTCTTGAAGAAAGACTCACTAGAGTTCATTCACCCTTGTATGTTTGTGTGTGTCTGTCTGTGTAAGTGTGTGTGTGTGTGAGGGAGAGAGATATGCAACCCTTTGTAATGAACCTCCCCCAGACCCTTTCTTCATAGAGAAGGGGTTACTAGGGTTTATTCACCTTGCTGAGGAACTGCAGATGGTTAAAATCCCAAACAATACTCTGACTGGGGTGTATTTATGGAGGTCCACAAACTGTTTCTCATAAGATCCCAAAAGTCTAGGTTGTTGTTCTCTGGACACATTACTAACATGAATTTGTCTACTGAGAAGAAATTGCAGGCACTTTGGCCGGGTTGGTGAGAAAGCACGAGGTCGGGGATGGTATGGGGGCTAGAGCGTTTTCAACCACGGTCTTCTCGTCAGTACACGAGGTGCCTGTGTTCCTAAAAGCTGGAGGGGAAAAGGAATTCCTGGAAAAAAAACTTAGAATTCGGTAAGGGGGCACACACGAGGGGGCGTCACCGTAAATCTCAGCGTTGCTTCAGGGTGGAGGGAGGTGTGACAGTCCTGCAGCAGGGAGCACACTTTTACACCACGGCCCCTCCTCTGGACTCTGGATTGGTTCAAGTCTAACCCGTTCCCCCCACCCAATTTCTTCAGTGCTTTCTTCAGCACACAAACATTCGGCGAGTGAGTGCCTCCTCCCATCCTCCGCTGTTGTTTTCTAGGAAACTTGCAAGAGCTCTAGGCAAAGCTGTTGTTTTGCCTGTTTTTCTTGCTTCATTTGCAAGAGAGCACCAGTCCGATTCCTCGACCTCGCCCCTCTTCAAGGAATTATTTTTATTTTTAGTATTATTATCTACTCCAGTTTCTTTCCTTTGACTTGTGGATGAAACCATCACTGTGCAAAACTGTGCAAAAGTTGATGCTTAACGGACTGCCCTCCAAAAAGCAGAGTTTAAAAGGGTCACTGACAAGATGTCAACGGAAACATCATTTAAAGAGAGTGGGATTTTATTTATCTACCAATGAAGCGTGATCATGTTTGCTTCTTCGGGCTTCACGCACGCTGCTTCCTTCTAACCGTGCTTCCTGGTCGCCTGCCAAAAACTTGCCTCTTAATTTGGGATAAGATCAAGAGACAAGAAGTACTTTTCATATACATTGTGTAGGGTTTCCGCTGAAAGTTCAGAATGGATTTATCTACAGGATTTCAAGCTTCCTTGGTTGTCCTGCGGTTTCCTGAGCCCGCATAGAGAACTGCCGCTCCTGGACTAGCCAGTGACAGATGGCATGCCACCAGAAGTTTAACGAGGTTACTCCGGGTCATTTGAGATCTGCGTCGTACTCCAGAGCTTGGGCTCAGCCACAACACGGCAACTAGAAAAAGCTGTCCTCCAGGAAGATAGATCTTTGACCCGACTAAAGTAGCTGCCATCAATCAGCTGGGTTAACAGCTGTGGTGGAAAACCCTTGTGAGCGTTCTTTATTTGAACCAACAGAAATGGTCAGCATGGAGAGTGCGGCGAACTCGCTGTGCGATTGGGAGACGGTTCAGCACCCTGAAGGACTCTGGTATTGTTGGACTCAGTGGGAATGGGAGTTTGAGAAAGTTCCAGCAGTAAGTGATCAGCGAGGAAACACAAATGGTGGAGTTATGGCTTTTTTATAGTAGCTCGTAAAAGTGCCAACGCTCTGACTCAAGAGTGAATGCAAGTCGCTCTGGAGCAATTGGGTATCGTTTCACTTTACTGTAGAATTTCCGAGCTCACAAAGCTTAATGTTTGGTGAACCAGACTTGTTTAAATCATTCTTTTTTTCAGCAAGCTCTGCTGTGTTTTGAGAAAGACCTTTGAATAAGCTTACAAATGCTGATAGAAAAACTTAACCACCACCAACACATACAGTGCATCCAGAAAGTATTCACAGTGCGTCACTTTTTCCACATTTTGCTATGTTACAGCCTTATTTCAAAATGGATTAAAGTTACTATTTTTCTCAAAAGAGTTTGATTGGCTTTCGAGTGGCGCAGTGGTAAAGTGCTCGCCCTATCATCTGGAGATCGCTGGTTCGATTCCCGGGTGATGCTGTAACCTCTCTCAGCTGGAGGTCTAGAGAGAGCTGATTGGCCGAGCTCTCTCAGAGGGGAGGAATGAGAGGTACTTCGTGTCACATGGTTCGGAGGAAACACGTGATAGTTTTCGGCCCTCCCGACTGAGTGGTAGTAGTAGCCTTAATGTGGGAGCCCCCTAGTGACTGGGAGGAATTGGACACGACTAAATTAAGGAGAAAATCGGGAAAGAAAAAAAAAATAGTTTGATTGACCTATTTGCAAATGTATTAAAAAAAAAAAAAGTACTAAAGTATTCACAGCCTTTGCCATGACACTCAAAATTGAGCTCAGGTGCTTCCTGTTTCCACTGATCATCATTTAGATGTTTCTACAACTCGGTTGGTTGTACATTTGATTTTTTTCATACTTTCCGGATGCACTGTAGATACAAGCAGTTCATGCCTCCCAGACCTTCATGAAGCCCATACCACAGACTCATCATGATCATATTACAAAATGTCCATGTTGGATATCACATTATGTTATATAGTGATTATCTCCACAGACCACTGTATCATATTTCTCTTTTAGATCAGGGATGTTCAACTCCAGTCCTGGAGATTCAGTGTCAATTCTTCAACACCTGAACACACCCACTAATCCTTGTAATTAACAGGTTAGTTAAGTCAACTGTGTTTAAGCAGAAGAATCACCAAACTATGTGGGACACTGGCTCTCCAGGACCGGACCTGAAGATCCCTGCTGTAGATCCTAGAACGTCCTGTTGTAGTCCCCGTGTCTTGCAAGCTTGTCCTCTATCTCTGTAATTTTTACCTCCCTCAGGTGTTGTCACCTACGTATAAGCAACGCAATGAGGACTTCAGGAAACTCTTCAAGCAGCTACCTGACACTGAACGCCTCATTGTCGGTGAGTGGAAGAGCAGCGACCAATTACAGATTTGTATTTTTTTTCATTCAAAACTGGAGTGTTCAGGAGTAAACTCATGGAGTACCAGTCCACCCTCTCTCAGGTTACTGTACATGCTGAGTTCTGTATCAGTATGAGTTCCCTCCAGGTTCTGCTCCATGATTGATTCTCACCTCCCAAGAACCTGTCAGTGGGTGGATTGGCAACTCTAAATTGCCTCCAACTGTGTATGTGTGTTTGCCTGGTGCCCTGTCATGTCCTGGTGGTGCATCCAGGTAATAACACATGTGTGTTCCTGGGATAAAATCCAGATTCCACGATGAAGCAAAGAAAAATCATAATTGAGTCCTGAATTGAGTAAAAGATCTAAAATGTTTTAGAAAGGACCTTCTTACTGTTGTTTTTTTTCCCGGAAGGTTCCAAGTAGTTCCCTGTCGGTCACTACAGTAGATCACTTAACCAACTATGGTTACAGTGTTTACAGGAAATGACCAGCAATAAGGATACAGTTTATATATCCGGAAATTGGTGTATTTTTTTTTGTAGAAGATACAGATTCTGATTGATAGAGCACAAGACGACCTGAGACGTGAACGTTTACAGACTATCTTTTAGCTTGACCCCTCTAGATCAAGCTCTGACCTTTGTCCTTTGACCTTCCTCCTGCCAGACTACTCATGTGCCCTGCAGAGAGATATCCTCCTTCAGGGTCGCCTCTACCTCTCAGAAAACTGGATTTGCTTCTACAGCAACATCTTCCGCTGGGAAACACTGGTGTTTATTCATTTGTTTGATATTATTTGTTGTTCTTCTTCTTCCATTTGTGCATGATTCGCTCATGGTCAGTCTTCATGAATTACCTCTGTGTTGATGTAGCTGATGGTACGTCTAAAGGACATCTGTTCCATGACTAAAGAGAAGACGGCGCGTCTCATCCCCAATGCAATCCAGCTGTGTACTGACAACGAGAAGGTACTCTTCATTTCTGACTAAACTGACTAAACTTTTTTTTTCTGCACCACTCCTTTCTGAAACATCATCGTTTTCTTTTGCAGCACTTTTTTACCTCATTTGGTGCCCGGGACCGGACCTACATGATGATGTTCCGTCTCTGGCAGAACGCTCTCCTGGACAAGGTTAGCCACATCCAGCACACAGCAGAACTGTTAATGTACAAGAAATCACAAGAGATTTGTTTTCTTTGCTATATCAGAGCATTTTTTTCTTTGCCGGATAGCCGTTGTGTCCCAAAGAGCTGTGGCATTTTGTCCATCAGTGCTACGGGAATGAGCTGGGCTTGACGAGTGATGATGAGGATTATGTGCCCCCAGACGATGACTTTAACACCATGGGGTGAGTTTTGCCTCCTACCACATTTATAAAAATGTGATGCCTGGTTCATACATGGCCATCAACTTTTACTACGGCTCTTTCATATCACAGCTTTCCATTAGATAGCTTTATACAGATCGTCCAGAAAACGTCCACCCATAGGATGTTTGGGACAAGTTTATTTTGCATTACATTTGTCTAACCTCCATCCATCCATCCATCCATCACTCTACTACAAAGGTCTGATTTGTCCAGCTGATTGATGAATTAGTACTGATGCAATTTGAAAATTAGTATTCAAGTACAATTTTGTCCATCCATCCATCCATCCAACAATCTACCCATCCATCCATTCGTTCATTCATCCATTAATCCATCCATTTGTCCACTCTAGGATAAGAGCCCGGTTACTGGTTGATAGTATAAATACAGGTTGAACCTCCTGTGGCATTACAGTCAGATTTATCTGTCTATGTATCCATTTATCTACCATCCATCTACACATCCATCCATTCATTTGAACACTATACCCATCCATCCATCACACTAGGATATAAGCCTGAGTTGTCCACCTGGGTGATGATGCAATACAGATACCAGTTGAAACTTAACATTAAAGTTAAATCCATCAATTAAGTCCATTTCTCCATGCATTCATTCATCTACCATCCAACTATTAAAAAAAAATCTACCTCTCGGTTTATTCATCCATCTGTCTATCCCTCCAAACTTTACACGCAATCATTCACCAACACCACTTGCAGGAACTCGGCTGGGAGTTATTGCCACAACCCCTGTATAGTCCTGACCTCGCTCCAAATCCTTTCCACATGTTTGGGCCATTAAAGGAGTTCCCTGGAGGAACCAGGCAGTCCAATCATGGCTCCGGCATAATGAGAAAAATCTCTACCTTGATGATGTCCAAGCACTAGTGAAACACTGAGATATGTGCATTAGTGTAGCAGGAGATTATATAGAAAAATAAATGGAGTTTTTACACTCATAACTGTGTTCTGTTATTCTGGACAATCAGAAGTCCCGCTTTGACTTGAACACCCCTTGTTTGTTGTTATTATTATTTTTCAAATCAAATCAGTCAGAAAATCCATATTTTGTGCACTTTATGTAATCTTTTGGCACGGGCTTATTTTGTTTCTTCAACCTTTCAACCAGCCATCTGCCCATTAAAAAGTAAAGCATTCAAACAATGTTTATCGATCCATCTGTCCACCGAAGCTCTCTCCACCCTTTCAAGAAACAAACATAAATCCCTCCATCTATTTATTAGTTCATCTGTCAATTAAAACAAACTTTTATCCCTCAATCCATTTATCTTTTAAATCATCTATCCATGAAACCTTCTATCTTCCACCACCTATAAATCATCCATTCAAATAAAAAAAATATCTATCTATCAATTGTGACTTGAGGACATAATTGGTCCATTGCAATTATTTATGCATCCTTTCAAGAAGGTAAAGTTTAAAACCCATCCCAAATACCTCCTTGAGTCAGTCTTCACGATTCCAAGCTTGAAGTGTTGGTATTCAGCCTGTCTACACAGGGTCATAACACCCATGTTAGGACAACCTCCAGCTCTCACCACAGTACCCTGTTATATGCCTAAGAGTGTCGCTTTGTCTCCTCGAGCTGATAATCTTTACTTCCAGCTGTTGCCCCCCTCCCTGGTGCAGGTACTGTGAGGAGATCCCACCTGAGGACAATGAGGCCCAGGACGTTTGCACCAAAACCCCAGAGGTCAAAGTCGACACTAGTCCGCAGCTGCCCGAGAAATCCTTCACCAGCAATAACATCCCTTCTTCGGGCAGTGGCGACACACCTGGCCATGTGAGAACCACACAAGAACCACACACACCTATCCAAACATCTGAGCTTTCCACCAAGAATCATATTCAGAAAGACATGACTGTTGTTTTTGGCAGTGACCTGGTCAGTAAATAGCATCTGATGCTTGATATTTTTGTCTAGTATGATGTTCCACCAGATGAGGAGTTTTCTGCTTGTCTTCCTGAAGTTCTCCTAAGTCTGCCTTTACCAGAGAACAAGCTGTCCAAGTCCAGTGGTCCTGCACCATCGCCGTCGCTCGACTTCAACGACAATGAGGATCTTCCAACCGAGCTCAGCGACTCGTCGGAAACCCATGATGATGGTAAGCGCGATCACGACGATCCCGTAGCGTTCCCAGAGCGCTCTCACGTTCCCGTCACTCACGCTGTCTCTTTCCTCAGGAGAAGTCCAGGCTTTCCACGACGATCTAAACGGGAAGCTGTACATCAACGAGGTGTACAAGTTTAGCGTGGACAAGCTGTATGATCTCCTCTTCACCGAGTCCCAGTTCATGCAGGACTTCCTGGAGCTACGGCGCTTCTCTGGTGAGAACGCTTTATCCGAACGGTTCAGCAGTGTCTGTGTGTATATGAAGAATGAACCTGAAGTTCTGTTTTGTTTTACGCTTGATCTGTGATGTACTCGGCAGGTGTGGTGTATCGTCCATGGAAGAAGGAGGAGACGGGAGACCAGAGCAGAGAGATCATGTATACCATCTCCATCACCAATCCCCTGGCTCCAAAAACCGCTACAGTCACTGAGACTCAGGTAGCGTATTCAGCTTTTAACCAAAGGATTTTGTTTAGTTTGTGGGAGAATTCAGTTTTTAAGTTTTGAGAGACGGGGCTTAGAATCAGACTAGACAGCACCTGGGGAAAAAATCCCAGATTTTTTTTGACGTTTTGTTCATGCTGATAAATTACCAAAAGTCCATCTGTGTCCCTTCACATTTTTGAAGACTTGTATGTGAATTGTTGTTGATTTTAAGAGGGAAAAAACTTGTTTAATGAGCAACAGTGATGTGAAAATGTCAAGAAATATCTCTTAGACTTAAAATAAAACTTTACTCAATGTCTTTCCTCTTTCCTATGTCTTTTTTTCCCCTCCGTAGACCCTGTACAAAGCCAGCCAGGAGACCGAGTGCTACATCGTGGATGCCGAAGTCATCACCCATGACGTCCCTTATCACGACTACTTCTACACGCTCAACCGCTACATGCTAACCAGGGTGGCTAAGAACAAATGCAGACTAAGGTGAGATAGAAGAGGCTACAGAGAACAAAACAGCACAACAAATAGCATCTTATAACACCATCATGTTCAGCCATGATGTCATTAAACACCATTAAACATCATATCACAACATCGCCCTCCAGTGGTCATAACTGGGCATGACTTCACAATCTCCTCTTTAATTAAATACTTTCATTTCATATTTAAACCTCATCTAGAAATCTGAACCTCATTTAAAAAATACGAGAATATATATATTTACGTTTAAGCTCCAAAGCTTAAACCAGGATCCTGAATGCAAATAAATGTTGTGTTACATTATGGCGTATTGTGTGGTGTTTTGTTCCTGCAGGGTTTCCACGGAGTTACGCTACAGAAAACAGCCTTGGGGTCTCGTCAAGGGCTTTATTGAGAGAAACTTCTGGAGTGGCCTCGATGAATATTTTAGACATTTAGGTGAGTACGCTTCAGAGTCCATTATTATGAAATAGTTATTATTAGCATTATAAAGTTGGCGCGGTGGCTCAGTGATTAGCATGTTTGCCTCAAACCGCCAGGGATAGGGGTTCGAATGATCCCTCTGCTCTGTGTGTGGAGTTTGCACGCCCTCCTAACGCTTTATTAGTTTCCTCAGGGTTCCTCCGGTTTCCCTCTAGAGTCCAAAGACATGACATGTGGGCTGATTTCTACATTGTCCATGGTGTTTGTGCCCTAGGTTGACTTGGCAACCCGTCCAGGTCGTACCCTGCCTTGCGCCTCTGCAATAGGCGTGCTGTTATTGTTGTTTGTCTTATCAGGATGTCATTGCTAAGTTTCCTGTCACAGCACATCAGGTGTTTTATTTCTCTTAAAATACTTACAATCAATGTCAGGGAAACAAATCCGTTCCTGCATTTTGTCTCAACTCAAAGAGCTGGACTGTTTCCATGTGATCATTAAGGTGAAGGTTAGTTGTAGATTTGGATTAATTTAGATGTAGCTGCATTAATAATGTGTGTGTGTGTGTGTGTGTTTGCAGAACTGGAGCTGAGCAAAGTGGAAGTCGCGCTCAACGAACCCCACAGACCGTCTCCCAAAACCAAAGCGACGCGCTCGTCCACGATGAGGCGACACCGGAAACGGGCGACGGCTCACCTCCGGCCGCAGCACCTGGACGAGGAGCTGAGCGCCATCACCACCGCCGAGGACGACGAGGTCATCCAGCGCATCAAACACGTCCCAGGTTCGAGCTCCCGCTTTCGCGCCAGCGCATAAATCATCCAGGACACGTGTCGCGTATCTGCGGCGACGTGGGACCGCGTGATTAACGCCCCGAGTTAATTAACTCGTACAGCTCGGGTTCGAATGACCCAATTTAACATCTGTACAAGTGGAACACTGAAATATGAATCTTAATGCGCTTGGCTCTGTTTCAGTGAAGATATTTTTTTGTAATCAGGTTAAACGTGGAGTAAAAATAAGTTTAAAACCTGATTTACAGATTGATAGAAAACATTTGTAAAATCTTTGACCAGATCACAACAGCTGTATTCTGGATAATCCACCAGCTTTTAAAGCAACGAAGCGCTTACATTTAAGACACTGCTCTGTTGGTCCCCTATCCTTTTTGTGTCATGTTGCTTAGCAACCAAAGCTATTGAACACCGGGGTTTATGCCATTGTCTTTGTCGTCTGTCGAGAACCGTGTAGAAGGAAGGAGTCAGAGCAAAGCATTTTCACATTTTGGGGGATGAGTTCTGGGGCATTCTCTTGCTAGAGAAGACAACCTAATTATTATTATTTTTTTATTTATTTATTATTTTTACATTTACATTATGGGATGCAAAATTTGCACTCGGCATTAAGGGCTAACCAGTTATCCCAGATATTCAGCCGCCTTGTTTGACCAGTTCTTATATATTCTTTCCCATAATCCTCCTTGGCACAGGATCCACACAGACGCGGCACCTCCCCGACCCGGCCGCCGGAGGTCTGGCTCTCTACAGCGTCTCCAAACTCCTGCTCATCATCAGCTTCGTGTGAGTTTATTACACGACTTGTACTAATACCTAATACTAGAACTTAATGTCAAGACAGCATGCACTGAGAGGTCAGAGGTCAAGGTGAGGGGAAAGTTCTAACTACTAATCACTGCTACTGCTGCCCCTAGTGGACGCGGGGTGAATCAGGGTAAAAGTGATCAGTTGGTTTAAACAGAAGCTGGAGTTTATTGAAGTAAGGAATGAAACGGGGTGTGGCACGCTATTATGGGAAAATAATCCAAAATAATCCAACACTAAAAGGAGTCACTGTTCGCATTAATATTATGGCGATAATATCATGGCCTTGTTTATATATTTTTTATCATATATTTGTGCATGACGAAGAAAAAAAACCTTTTTATAATCTAGATTATATTCAATACTTTTTATTTTTTAACTGTATGATTACCAAAACTAAGTATGAATTTATAACTGTCATGAAATTTGTCCCAGGAATTGAAAAAGGCAAAAACGTTCACTTTTACAACCTGTGGATTTTATGATTTAGAAAATACACTTTTATCTCACTTTTATATTAGAATTAAATTAATATAGAAAAAATATTATATCGTAGTATCGCTCGTATAATATCGTATTATATTGTGCTCTTTTATTTAAAACGAGGAAGCTGTAGATCCGGCGACACACACCCGCCTGATCTTTACGCTAATTGTTCGTCACATTTGATGAGATTTCCCACGTCTCCTCTGAACCGTATCCTGCGTCTCTTCCTGTTCCTTGTCTTGTGCTGCTCTGTTGTCATTGTTGTTGTTGTTTTATCTTTACACGTCTCTCTCTCTCTCTGTCTTGTCTTCATTGCGTCCTGTAGGATCTGTGTCAGGTATCAAGTCTTTTTATTTATGCAGAAATGAAGTTTAGCATGCTAACACTAGGGGTCAGTGTGTGATCATTAGCTAGGCTTGGTGTGTGTCTGTGTGTGTGTGTGTGTGTTAACGTGGCTGCGTTTCTGTTTTTCAGCCTGGTGCTGCTGGTTTTCCTGAACATGATGCTGTTCTATAAGCTGTGGATGCTGGAGCAGGCCACACAGAGCTTAGCGTCACTGCAGGGCCTCCGAGCTCGCGACAGGTACCGCTCGCACACACAGACACACACACACACACACACACACACATTGGAGGAAGAAAACTCTGGGAGGAAAACAAATGATCTTGGAACCCACTCATGTTATTTAATCGTATCAATTATAGGTTTAAGAAAATATTTATTCAATATTGTAAGCAAAATCTCAATTAAATGAATAAATAAATATAATAAGTAAGTAGTTACTCGTGCTACTGATGAAAAATTTAAATAGTGACTGTGTGTGTGTGTGCGTTTTGCAGTAAACTTCCCCAAACGCAGATGGAGTGGGCTCAGCTTCTGGAGTCGCAGCAGCGTTACCATGACGACGAGCTGGAGAAGTGGCGGGAGATAATCAAGTCGTCTGTGGTTTTGTTAGACGAGGTAAATCCGGCGAGATCAGACCGGATGCCGGCAGATGGCACCGTAAAGAGCGCAGATAAATAAACAGACGCCGTTACGCAACATTGTTTTTCACCTCTGTCTAATTAAAACAGCTCGTGTTTACCGCGACACTTCAGACGCTTCACCGCTGACCTGCGGTAACGTACGAGTGTCTCGGCCGGGGAAGCGAATAAAGGGGTTCGTTTGGAATAAAAACGCAGCCAGAACTGACATCGTGGGTCTGGAGAATGTTGTGTTTCATACAGTACATTACACAAAGAGTCACATCTGATGACTGATGATGATTCGGTGTATTTTTTTACGCACATAAGTACAAGGCGGGTCCTTTAAACGTTTTTTGAAGGCCAAAAGTCAGATCAGGGACGACGAATTAATACATGTGTGAGAGAATTCGACAGAAGGGGACGTATTAAATTTGCAGAAAAAGAAAGGAAGAAACACACACACACACCCGTACTGTAGTATAGAAGAGTTTTATTCTTAATAATCTTAATAATAATAATAATCTTATGATACTTGAAATCTGAAAATCAGCTTCTGGTTCCTTTCTAACCGTAAAATATTAAATCATGAATATTTTAGCTGATTTTAAATTTAACTACAAAATTTTAAACGTTTTACTTACACCCCACCTGCAGTACCTTCACTAACCACTAAAGTTATTTGCGTTAGTTATTACGCTGCTCTAAACTATTCCCGAAACGGAGATTTTTACTGAGAAACTGGTGAAAATTCTGCAATATAAAGAAAAAAAAAGCTGGATAAAATTTATCGAATATTTAACACCATATAACAAATTTTACTGATGTTTTTTTTATTAAAATTTTATTTATTTAATTTTTATTTATATATTTAATTTCCAAAGTATTGTATATTTATGATCTGCCTTACAATTTAATTAAATTGGCATAATCATTTTATATTTATTTATCAACTTATAATGGGGAATTTAAACAGATTTCACTACATTAAAATGAAAGGAATATAATTAACAAATTAAAATGTAATGTCATGTACGCAATGAAATGCTTATTATACCCTTAAAAAAAAAGACTGTTATAAAATGATCAAAATTATGCAAATACTTTATTATTTACTTTGTAAATTTCTATTTTTATTTTATTTTGATTGCAAATTTAGTGCACTTTATTTTACTGCAGAATTTGTTTTAGATCCCAGAAATCTTCAAAAGCTACAGATTTACCTCTATGTTACAAAGCACTGACACTGGAGACTCCTTCCATATCTGTGATTTAACAAACTGATTATTTGTGTGTGTGTGTGTGTGTGTGTGTGTGTGTCCGCTTTACGAGTCCTTGTGTTAATAATAATATAAACTGCACTACAGTCGGAGCTGCTGTTACAGGCAATGTATCAGCACCTTCTGACCAATCAGAATCCAGAATTCCAGAGTGCTGTGCTGTGATGAATGAATGAATGAATGAATGAATGTACAGTAATGTGTAATGTGCAGTACAGTATGAGCTGACAGCACTGTCTAACCCTCGTGTATGAATGTAACTCATTACAGATGAGAGGATCGCTACTGAACCTGCAGAAGGGAATCAGCATGAGGGACGACGGCTCCGCGGCCCAGGACAAACGAAACCGCTACCACTGAGGAACGAAGACCGTGGGCCGAACGGACACGCGGTGCAATAAGAAGGGTGTGGAGGAACCTCAGGAGCTGCCTCGCTCCTCTCCGCTCCACTCCAGCACAGCTCACTGAGCGTCGCAAAAATGAACCGTCCTGATCTCCAAGCCCAAAAATGACTCCCGAGTCATTTGTTCGTTCGTTCGTTTGTTCAAAGGACTCGTACGAGTGTTAATCGCACACGCAGCGACGTCTCCGCTGCGGCACCACCACCATCACCTCTCTTTATTTATTTATTTTTTTTAATAAAAAAAAAAAAAATTATAATAATAATAATGTTTAGGAGTCCGGGACCAGGTTAACCTTTGACCTAATATCTTACATGCGAATGTGCACAGATAAGAGAATGTGGAAGGGATAATTATAAATACACACACATGCGCGCACACACACACACACACACACACACACATTTCTAATTTATAAGTAGAGCTATATTTGTTGCCAGAGCTACCTTTTTACTGAGGCTTCCATGGAAAAATCGGGGCGGGACCCCGGAGAGCTTGTGCCATGGTGCTAATTATGCATTAATGTCCATGTTACAGTTCCAGGTTTGTTTGTCTGTGCGTAGCGTAGCTTGTTTCTCTTATCGGAACGTTTTGTTGCCTGTAACAGTGAATGGCCGAGCAGACGGCGTGATCGTTTTTCCTCTGGGATGCTGTACTGCATTTCATTTTGGACAAAGCAAAACTGCATCCGTTTGTGTTCATTTTTGTTTTGTTTTGTTTTAACACTGGTTCGTTCACGATTCTTGAGTTGCCAACTTTATTCATACTCATCGTCCATTACGTTTGTGTGTTACACAATTGGATGCTGATGGAAGGCTTGAAAATCTTGTGCGTGAACTACGCATGTGCCGATATTCCTTTTTCTCTGTAAAAAAATAAAAAGTCGTTATTTTAACGGCTGCGAAACATCACCCTGTTGCTAGGTTACCAGCGTACACTTAACGATAACGAACCCTTGGCGAAATATATCAGGGAGCAAATATTATAATAGTACACCGACAGTCTTTTGTTTATTTTCTCTGCAAGTCAGAAATCATTTTTGAATCTGATTGGTCAGAAAGTAATTAATTCATCTTTAACACCAGGCCTGATGTTCAGTATCAATGCGCTCGTTCTAATGCGTTATTGTTTCCATAGTAACAGTGACCGCTCGTTCGCTTTTTTCCCTGTAAGGAGACGTCTGTGCAACAAGAAATTTGACCCAGAAGTTTTCTGTTACGTCACAGTTACAATTTGCGGTTTCTCGCTAGCAAGCTGCTAACAAGCTGCTTTTACTACAGGTTGGCTGGTTTAACGTACGGTAACTGAGGACAGGAAGCGGTTTCATAGACGTCTTCCTTAAACAGATTATCGGCACATGCCCGGAACAGAATTCTTCTCTTTCCTACATACGTTTATTTCATTTTGTCTCTTTTTTTCACCTTGCCACTGAGAGTTATTATACTGTATTATATGCTTCTTTACAGCCAGCATATAATATGGTGCCTAAGACTTTTGTACAGTACTGTGCAAAAGTCTTAGGCACCATATTATATGCTGGCTGTAAAGAAAAAAATATATAGTACAAGACAGACCAGTTTTTAGATGGAAACAAAAAAGCTAATGTACGCTCCTGGGATTTGCATAAAAATAGAAAAGAGCGAGTGTGACAAAGTTACCAGATGAACTCATATTCTCCAGCAAGCTCAGTAAAACCTAACAGCTGTTTTACTTATACAGTAGTTCTGTGCAAAAGTTTTGGACACATACAAAAATATGGTATAAGCAAACATTGGCTTAGCATATGGCTTTTAAAAACATTTCTGCATGAAAGAAATTTCTATAAAGAGTAATAACATAAACAGTCAATATTTGGAGTGAAAACTCATTGCTTAAAATCAGGAGTTTTAGACACAGATTTGTGCAGTTTTATAAGTAAACAGCGAACATTAGGTTTTTTTGTTTCCATCTGAAAGCTGGTCTGTCTTGTACTATTTTTTTTTTTCTTGCATATATTCTCCTGTAATGTTATTTATTTATTAATTTTTAAGTTATAATATGGAAATACTGAATTTTTTGTACATAATTATGCAGACATGCTAAACAGATATAGCAAACTTGGTACAGCATGTAATATGGTGCCTAAGACTTGTGCACAGTACTGTGTGTGAGGGAGTAAACTGTGAAGACAAAAAAACAAAAAAAAAAACACAACTGTATGCTAGATCGAACTGGAAGCTCATGGTATTTATTTTCAGTGTTATTTCCCCGAGAAGCCGGTCTGATCAAGCCTCACCTAGCGGTTTCATTTATTTGCTGTGCATTTATATGACTCCTTTATATCCAAAGCCCTACAGTTGGGCAAAGTCTTAACCATGGTGTCTAGCAGTGCCGGGATTTGAACCTATTCTGAAGGAGGAACCTTATCTCCTGAACGTCTATAAAAGCTGTGATGATGCCTCCAGATCCATGGCTCTGATGTAACTAATATGGACAAATCTCTTTTCTAACCTGCAGCTTGTTATATTGAGCCGGGCGTTTAATTAATAACAACCAGAGATCGATCAGGAGTCGAGTTTCTTTACTTGATTTTCTTTCTTTTCATTTTTTTTTTTATTTAATTTTTTTTCCAGCCAGGAGTAAATGCAAAGCTGCTTCTTCTTCTTCTTCTTCTTCTTTTTTTTTTTTTAAACTACTACTGTGATGTCCATTTCTTTCAGAGCCGGTGTTGCATGTTTACTGTGGAAAAGTCTGCGTGAGAAATAATTGGCACTGCAGTGTTAGCATCGCAGCCCCCTACAGCCATCTATTCACTGATTTATGTGCACAAATGCTTGTGAAGTGCTTCTGCTTAACTCCTCAATACAATCCCTTACGACTTGAACGGGTAAATAACTGGAGTAGCTTAATAAGGATCCAAACATAGTGGGTGTACAAAAAAAAAAAAGGAAAGACAGCATTGGAACACAGCCGGATGCTTTCATTGCTTTATCTGGGCTTGGAATAGTCATGGTCGTGACTGTGAACGGTCCAGTTATTGATAGAGAATTACAATTTAATATCTCACAGCATGCTTCTGTGCAAATCTCAAGACAGACATAATAAAGGAAATCGGTTAGTTTATCAGAAAAAAAAAAAGCGAGCTGCTCATGAATGCCAAATATTATCATTACTTTCATACTCCTTGTTTAAAATCTTGTTTTTTGTCTGTTTTGCTCCGTCATCCTTTCGTTTTTTTTTTTATCCCAGCACATAGCTGCAAAACAAGAATTATGGCATTGTATTGCAGATTGCAAAGTGCATAAAATCTTAAATGTTATTTTTATTACTATTGTTATCATTATTACTATAATAATAATAATTATTATTATTATTTTAATCGACCTATATCGAGCTGAAATATTTATACTTATACTATAACAGATGTACAGTACATGTTGTATATGTATAGTTCCTGTGTATACGGAAAAGGGCTCCAGTGTGTCGCGGGTCGAAATGCTGGCGGTCCTGAAAAAGATACTTTCAGAGTAAAAAATCGAAAAAGATTCATGTGATCAATAAACAGGCGGAATGAATAAAGATATTTAAGAGCTGTTGCTTTGGCGTTCAGCAAGTCATTCTGGTTACAAAGAAAATCTGGTTTGAAATGTTTACAAAAACATGACATGGCATTAACACACATACACACGTGTACACACACACACACAAAAAACCCACCCTTTTTGCCTCTTCCAGATGGTTGAGATGTCACTTAATGGTAATAAATAAATAAATGATTGGTTTGACTTGAATGCCGTTGTACGTCTGTACAGTTCTAGCTTAACGGTAACTAATTGTTCACTTAATTTTTTTAAGTATACATTTACGTGAGTACATGTTAAAAAAAAAAAAAAAGAAAAAAGTAAAACAGCACTAATTTTATTTTGGGAAATAGATAAATTTCATTTCTCATAATTTTAAAAGGCATCCTAGTTAAAGACACAGTGACATCTAGTGGATTACTTTAAGTGTAGTGTACCTCTACCATGTGGTAGAGATGGCTCAATCAGGTTAGGTTCAACACATTTTACAAGATGTGGCTCTTAATGTGGCAGAGAGTTATAAAGTAATAAAAGTTGAGTTGAAGGTAAAAGGTTTAATCAAAGAAGCAATTAATCAAGTAAACACAGTTTTTATTTATTTATTATTATTTGTTTGTTTTCCTGGATGGAAGATAAAACCAGCAGCTGTATTTTATTAAGCTAAATAAATAAATACAATCTAACAAAAAAAAATAAAAAATCAATGTCAAGATTTCACATTATTTGCTGAATTTGGGTTTTAAAAGTTACAAATGACATCAAATCAACTTCTTACCTCAAATCAAATCGGCAGCAAATGTGGATTTTTGTTATAATCTTAAAAAAAAAAAAAAAAATGGAGCCTTGATCATTGCTAGAAACTGATCTTAAAATGATCTTGTGCAACTAAAGACATAACTTACCATTAATATGTTACCAAATGACTATTATTAGTAGTATTAGTGGTAGTAGTACTATGAAAATAATATTAATTATGATTGGTATTAGTATTACAACTCAGTTTCACTGTACTCAGTAAAGAGGTGTAACAGCCACTACAGTACATCTAAAAAAATTAATATTTAGAATATGTTTTTTTATGTACTGCACCTTATACACAGTACTGTGCAAAAGTCTTAGGCACTGTATTGTCTATAGTAAACATTTTGATGTATATATATTTATATATATATATATAAAGACTATTCATATAAAATAAATAGGACAAATAAAAATAAAGTAAATTTAACTAAGAAAGAATAAAAGGAATAAAAATGAGTAAATGAGAAGGAATAAATTATTATTTACAAAGTCATTCACTATTTCCAAACATACCTTAAAATTTGTAAAAAAATTTTTAATAATAATAATAAATAAATAATAATAATAACATTACTGAAGAATATTTGCATGAGTGTTCCAAAAAAAAGTTTTCACACTAAATATTAACTGTTTATTTTATTTCTTTTTAGCACTCTTGTATTTAAATTCTTGAATTCAAACCAAATTCAATTCACTTAAATTCTATCCATTTCTTTTACATATTACTGAAAGTAAAAGAGCTTTTAGGTTTTACTGAGTGTGCTGGAGAATATGAGTTCTTCAAGGAACAATCACTTCTTACTATTTTAATGCAAAACTCATTTTTTTCCATCTGAAAACTGGTCTGTCATGTAATATGTAACTGTCTTTACAGTCATGCAAATATTCTTATGTAATGTTATTCATCGATTAATTTCTAAGGAATGTTTTGCAATAGTGAACGGTTTTGTACATAATAATGATACTGTACATACAGTGCCTTTTGCAGACTTTTCCACACTACCGAGGATATATTTCATATACACAATTGTAACCAAACAAATAGGATTATTAAGCCTCTTCATATACATATTTTATTTCAGTTTTTATTTCTCTCCCTTTATTAGCAAATAATTGTGCTTCCTTTAAGAAATGAATGCACTTTTTTTGGCAGCGTAGTACCATTAATTTGGCTTGACTTTTGTTTCTTTGTTTACTTCGATTCCTATTTCCCTTATTTATTTTCCATTTTTGTATCATTCCAGGTTTTTTTTTTTTCTTCTTCTGATGACTCTTAACTTGACTCCTTTCAGAAAATGACAGTTTGACCTTTTCCTGCTTTAAATCTGACTCAGACTAAACATGTTCAGATAAATTAACTAGAGCATGCACCAAAGTGTGGCCAAGAAGGAACAAAAACAAACAAAACAGAATGCACACAATGCTTTCAGCTTATTTCATTCATATTCATACACGGTGATATTAATCTGTTTAACCCTTACATAACCTAACATACATACTGTTCACTTTCTCAGCTTTCACCAAACAGACTGGGTCATTTTTGACCTGGCACAAGTTTCTCTTTATAATTCCTCTCTATACCACATTTTGAACGACACATGCATTTTGCCCATATTTATACTTTATCAATTATTAATGAACAAATGATTAACGTTTAATTGAACTCTTGTCTCTACTGTACAAAAGATATAAACACACAGACAGGTTAATCTTCCCAACAATATCGCTTTCTGGTGGCCTCAAAATGCTCTTAAATGCAAACTGATCAAATGTGACCTGGAACCACCTCCATGTACAGAGGGTTGTAGGATCTACATGGAGGGGGAAAAAATTACAATCTGGGCAATATTTGGAAAAGTCACAAAAAAAAAATAAATAAATAAAGTACTGAACTCGAATGTCAAATTTTGTCAAAATTACCCGAACAGTACAAGTAAGGGGTTAAGTTTGTATGGATGTGCAATTGTCCTTGGGGTGTGGAGGACAGGGAGGGGTGGTGGGGTGCATGCTGGGGCAGAGGCGACCCTGTTGCATCAGTCTGAGTGTTGGTGTTTGTTTCACACCTTTAATGAGTGCTGTCCATTAGAGACTCACTTGTGTGACTGAACATGAGACAAGAGACCGCTAGAGCGAAAATCAGGGTCATTATTTGTCTCCTTTCCATGTTCTATTTTTATAAACATTTACACGGTACATCCAGTACAGGATAGTGACTCAGTCATAACAATACAAAAAAATACAGAAGGGAGAATGTGGAGTTTAATGCATTTGTTAATCTCTATTATTTAAACATAATTGGATGTTTTTAAATTAAATATGAATGAATAAATTAATGAACTCCTACTGAATCCCAAATCCTAATGAATTATGTTAGAAAAGTCAAACTGTTATGACGCTACAGATATCCAATAGCAGTATTACTGTAGTAATGAACCTTAGAGCATCAGCCAATATCAGACACTGCGGAGATGTTTATTCTTTAGGAGCCATTAAGCAATGCATTTCTAAAATCTCAGCTTTCACACACAAAGCACTTTTAATGATTAGAAACCACAACACAAAATGGATCGTGGAAAAAAAGTCAATTTCCAGTTGAATAAATAAATGACAAATCTAATTCTAATTGTTTCTTGGTTTTTAGAGCAATCTAATGAAAGTTATCCTTTTATTCTTTCATATCCAATCCAACGTTACATTGTTTTTTTTTCTGTATCAGCCAGATATTGGTCATTTTATCCATTGGTACTTTTGTTCCATTAGGTAAACAATTAACTATATGTTTTTTTTTCTGGGACTAGAAAAATGGACACAGAAAAATAAATAGTTATCCTGGGTAAAACCTTCTCCAGAGTGATCGGATATCAGGCTACAGGGGGCACCACTACAGATCCTGGGCCCTTTTAAAACCTACTTGGCCTCCAACCTTGATGTAACTAATCCTTTCTAATTGCCATAGCATATTTATGGGCCCACTGGAATCTCAGGAGCGCTTAGAATCATCCTTACTTACTCCACATTAAAAGTATCCCTGAGTTTTCATATCAATAGGACAATAAGGGGAAGCTTCCCGCCAAGTTAACGAAGAAGTGGCTTTAGGACAACTCAGTGAAATTCCTGGAGCGACCCAGACAAAGTGTGGACCTGAACCCAACGGATCATCTCTGGAGAGACCTAAAAATGTCTGTGCCCAACCAACCTGGATGAGCGGAATGATTCTGCCACGAAGAATGGGCAAAACTTCCAAAAGATACCTGTGCCAAGCTTGTAGTGTCATTGACAAGCAGACTTAACGCTGTCACTGCTGTCAAAGGAGCTTTAACCAGGTACCAAGTGATGGAGGTGTGTAGGTCTATTAATACTTATGTAAATGGGATTTTAGTTTTAGTACCAGTCAAAAATTTGGACAATACCTCTAACTCCATGGTCTTTCCTGATTTTTCTTTCTTTCCACTTTCTAAAACAGTACTGAAGGCGTCCAAAATCTCAGTTGAACAGCTTGAACTTTTGCTCTGTAAATCTTTCATAACGGTTCTAATCTGAGGTGCTGTTTGTTAATTGGTGATTTCTGAGGCTGGTAACTCTAAGTGATCTTCTCCTGCTTTCCTGGGAAGGTCTTCATGAGAGACAGTTTCATCATGGTGCTTGATGGGTTTTACAAACACATTCGACACAATACTGTTCTCACAAGAAGTGATCCAGAACAGCTGACCTCCATGTCTTACAATAACAACTGACTGTTGTCGTTATTTCTTAATTACCTAATGCCATATGTGTTGGTTCATAGTTTGAAAAAAATCCAGTATTGTTCTAGTATTATTTATTGAAAATAAATTAATGTAAACAAATTTTATCTAGTACTATATATATATTTATGTATATATATTCTGCAAAAAAAGAAATGTCCTCTGACGTTCAACTGTTTTTACTTTCAGTAAACTTAATGTGTAAATATTTGTATGAACACTAAAAGAGTCAACACCATAAGACA
>JAQQZT010000009.1:2203469-2227139 GCA_030068275.1 Clarias platycephalus | reverse complement strand
CAGCAATGTATTTTAAAATATATGAATCAATATATAGCAGTAGGTTATCCATCCATATATTGCAAATATATGGGGAATTTTCTCATATATTGAAATATATTTCCTAATGTATTGCAATATAAATTCTAGTATATTGCAATATACGTTTGTTTCATAAGGGAGAGCTCTCCTTTACTGCTCTTACAAAGAAAGTGTTGGTGAGAGGAAACTCCGGGAACGGCACGTCACTGACGGGGAAGAGACAGGATGAAGAACAATAAAAGGAGAAGGAGCTACACATGCCTAAAAAAAATGTAAGAAAGAAAGTATTCTATCTTGAAAGAAAGAAAGAAAGAAAGAAAGAAAGAAAGAAGGTATTTCATCTTCAAGGAAAAATATAAAAGAAAGAAAAAAGAAAGAAACCACTCACTCTTGAAAATAGAGAAGAAAGACAGTAACTCTTCTTGAAAAAAAGAAAGAAAAAGAAAAAAGGGAACCTACTATTTCTTGAAAAAACTAATAGAAAGAAAGAGTAAAAGATGAATGGTAATCCTCCATGAAAGAAAGACAGGAAAACAAACAGGACGCACTCTCTTGTAAAATAAAGAAGAAAGAGGCAATGAAAGTATATAAAGGAAGAAATTATTCTTGAAAGAAAGTAAAAGAAAGACAGAAAGAAGGTAGTCCATTGTGAAAGAAAGACAGAAAAACAGAAAGACACTCCCTTGTAAAAGAAAGAAAGAAAGAAAGAAAGAAAGAATATACTTTAATATGGCATTTTACCTTGTAAGAAAAAATATAAAAGAAAGAAAAAAGAAAGAAATTAAATAATTTAAGAAAATAAAGAGAAAAAGAAAAACAACCTACTACTATACTTCTTGAAAAAAAAGGATTAAAAGAAAGACTGTAATCCTCCATAAAAGAAAAACAGGAAAACAGAAGGCACTCTCTTGTAAAAGAAAGAAGAAAGAGGCAAATAAATAAACAAAGGAAGAAATTATTCTTGAAAGAAAGAAGGAAAACGAGGTTGTAGTTGAGTTCACAATAAAGAAAGATGAAAATAAAGAAGGTAGTCCTCTGTCCAAGACAGAAAAACAATGAAAAAAGACATTAATCCCTGTTTTAAGAGACTTAAAAAAATCACACTGTCTCAAAAAAAAAAAAAAAAAAAGATACAGAAAGAAGGAAAAAATCAGACTTTGGATGATCTGTATGTATGCACATTTCCAAATAACCACCTGATCAGAAGAAAGTGAAAGGAAAGCGGAAGATCTCTGAGATGTGGAAGTCGGCCTTCAGGGTTCTGTTTCATGTCTAGATCTTTAACTGTCTGGGCCTAAAGCAGGTGGAGCTCCACAGCCCCATGTCCCTCAGACACGCCCGCTCGTCATTTTAGTCTTTTAATTGCATTTCCATGTCTGTGTCCTCGGAGAACGTCATCGTCCCGCAGCAGCAGCAGCCGAAAGAGCGGCGGAGTGTCAGACGCCGTGAGGAACGTCCTCCACATGGGGACCCTGAAATCAGAAGAACTATAAATACATTTATAGGAGGAACACTCACCTTGCAGGCAAAGCAGCCCGCACTGCTCTTCCTCCGCCGCTCGACTGCTTCCTGTTAGCCGCTCGAGGATTCCACAAGTGTCCCTTTCCACTGTATGATTTAAAAGCAATATTTTTATCACCGATGAGACCAAAAAAAAAAAAAAAAGGAAAAGGCTGCAGGCCAATCATATTTTCATCACTACAGCAGAAGTGTAATTTCTCATTTGGTGAGCGTGGCGAAGTTCTGCTTTAAAGGAAAGAGTCAATTAAACAAGTACATGGCACTGCATTAATTTGCTTTGCGTATGAAAAATCAGCGCGCTAATTGATTCATTATTCTGTGCTGAAAGCAATTATAAAGTTTACACGGCTCGCATTAGAAAGGTTGCTAGGTTGTTGACAGATTAGCGCCCTTGTGGGCATTTGGCATCGTAATTGCTCATTAAACACGGAGGTGGAACCGAGTTCCCAGACAGTCACACGACTAGTAAACATTTTCAACCCCGGCTAACCCGCCTCAGTCGAAACACGGGCAATTAACAAACGCCAAAAGAACAACCTGAGGAAACATTCCAACGTCGTCTTGGTTTTGTGTCTTCGCAGTTTTTTCTTTTTTATCTTTTTGAAAATGTGGGAGTTTGTCTGTGCTTCGTGTTGACCCGCATTAATCAGTGCACGGGTTTCATAAAAACCAAGAGTAAGCAAACTGAAAAAAAAAACAAAAAAAACCTCCAAGCAGCATAAATATATATCGATTTGCAGGCAGCCACTATGGCGTACACGGCGCCGCTTAATTGCTGCTCCCATAATGCAAAATTGATGAAGATCTTGTGGCGAAGATATTAACACATCAATGGATTCCTTAAGACTTAGAAGAAGAAAAAAAAACAAAAGAAGGGAAAAAAAAAAAAAACCTGAACTAAGCTCATCATCACAGATAGACTGATTAAGATGTAAATGTGCTGCCTCGCACGTAGCGCCATTTATATGCCTCAGAGCCATCTTGCTGCCGAGAAGAACAACATCAAGTAGGAAAAAAATCTGGAATGTAGCCAGAGTTCAAAATTGTAAAACTGAACAACAATGGCATCTTTTTTTTTTTTTTTCTTTTTCTTTGTAGCTGTTACACTTTAAGATGCCGAGTTGTTCAGCTTTAAGGTTCGCACAATTAAAATTCTCAGTCTTGTCGTCCCGCGCACCTTTGTACCTTAAATATGTTGAGTGTGGACTCTTCCTGCTCCCGAACAGTTGGCGAGTGCAGAGGTCGTGCCTCTGGAATCCAATGAGACCTCTCTGGTCTAATAAAAAATTAATAAATAAATAAATTATAAATTAAAGAGCACTTTAGAGACGTGAGGGGAATATTTAGGCTCGGGTTTTAGCAATGTCTTTAATTTGAGGAAATATAGAAGACCATGAGCAGGCACTGGTATGGGAAGCAGTTGACATGGCAGAAGGATCTGTTTGAATTCACAGCTCCAGACGAGACACTGGGGTATCAGGTATTAAGCTTTTGCATGTTTGCATTCCTCTTTATTCCATCCATCCATCTAGAAACCACTGTAGTTCATCTAGGGACGGTGGAGGCAAGTGATGACAATTTAATCCCATTTTTACACCCATGGTGGGGTCTTTGGTCAAAATTCACACGCGCATTCATACACCATGGGCAAGTTGGGAACACCTACTAGCATAATCTGCATGTTTTTGGACTGTGGGCGGAAACCAGAGTATGCGGCGGAAACTCACCAAGCATGGGGAGAACATGCAAACTCCATGATAACTTTGCACTGGCTAGAAACACTTCTCAGGGTCTGTGTGCAGGGAGTTTGCATGTTCTCCACGTGCTTGGTGGGGTTCATCTGGGTTCTTTGGTTTTCTTTCCACAGGCCAAAGACATGTGCTGCAGGCTAACTGGTGTTAACAATGGTTTATTGTTAGGTGTGTGGTGTTGGCACTTCATCCATGGTGCCTTGTTCCCTGGAATGCTATATAAGATATACAGTGTAGACAAAGGATAAATGGACTTTTATATTTATTCCTTGTACTTTTTGCCATTGCTTCTTTTGGCGTTTATACTCTGCTTCAACTCTGGTTTATTCATTCCAATCCTGTGAAGAGTAAAAATTATAATCATGCCAACAGTCATTTTCCTTTTATTCACATTTGAATGAACGATTCACCAACTGTGGCATCTGTCTGTACACATGTCACATTTTTTGCAAAACCTCTAGTTTTTATTTAAAATCGGGCAATGTCCACAAAACAAAGTTTGATTCTGCTAGCCCCGAACGCATTAACGCTTCCGATTAATCGAAGGCAAATAAATTTGTGAAATGTGAAACAAATCTACCGTGATACCATCAAGAGCTACAATTAATGCATTCAAAAATAATCTACTTTCATTGCTCATTTTATATATACTGTATATGTAATATAAATCTGCTTTGGAGCTGCACTACTGTACTGTCAGAGCTGCTGTTATAGAAAATCAATCGACTCCTTCTGACCAGTCAGATTTGAGAGTTCTTTATCAGCACCGTGATATAATCCGGAGTAAATTCATAAAGCTGACAGTAATTCTGATAGTGACTCAGACTGTGAAACTGAGAAACGCTACCAAGCGTTGGCTGTCAGATGCACAGGTTCATACTGAGGTCTAAGTTTTGAACAAGTTGAAGGGAAATAAAATAAATAAATAAATAAAAAAAACCTGAAAATAATAATTTTTTGCCAACTTTCTTGGAATGCCTACTGAAACTCCAGACGAGACGCTGGGGTGTTTGGCTCAGGAGAAAATCTGAAAGGCAGAAAGTTTGAGTCTGAGAAACTACAGAGGTATTCTAGAGATCTTCTTTCTGTCCTACAGGCAATTTAAAACTTTACCTTAGTCGAAGTTTAGAGAAACCTGGTAGATAACTTTATTTATTTATTTATTAATTTATTATTAATCAGTTCTTATGAATTCTTTAACCACTTTGATTAAATTCGATTGTATTTATGCCTCATGCATTATTTAAAAAAAATAACTTAATGGTCTTTCATCCCTTTACGTACGGGCTCTTTAAAAAGACGGGTGGAACTGTTACCCAGGCAACAAAAACAAACAAACAAAACTGTTAAACAACCTAAATTTCGGCCTTTGCGAATTTTGCGAATGAAATAAATATTAATTTTTACAAAGTCCGCTGCTTCAGTGTTTTTTGCCAGAGTTCCATAAGTGTCAAAGGCTTTTATTGACAATTACATTAAGTTTTTGCAAAGAGTCAGTATTTGCAGTGTTAACCCTGGCATGCTGTCAATCAACCTCAGGGCCACACCCTGACCGATGGAGCCCAGTCTTACATAATAAGTGCTTTGATTTTGTCAGAATTTGTAGGTTTTTGTTTCTCCACTCGCCTCTTGAAGTTCTCAATGGGATTAAGAAAAAACTCCCTATAAAACTGCGGAGTTTCCTGGGCATGGGCCAAACATTTCGATGTTCCCAGAGCCCCATACTTATCATTTTTCCCTTATGGCGAGGTACTCCATAATGCACATGAATGGTGTCAGGATAATCGGCATGACACAGGACTGATGGTAGCGCTTTTAATTCTGCATTACCATGACCTTATGATTTCCTAACCAATGATAATTTACTTTAAAATATATGTAATTATACTTCAGTATACCATAAGATCTGACAAAAGGATCTAAAATCCCTGAAGCAGCAGACTTTGTAAAAATTATTATTTGAACTTACTGGGTACCACAGTGTCTCAGCAGGTATCCAATATGGTGCTGCCTTACTATACAATACCAATAGTATGTACAAACATACTGGATTATATACCTGCTGAACGTTGGTAGGCACTGGTACCCAGTTGGCATTCACAGTACAGTGGTACATACCAAAGTACTACAACAGTACCCACAAGTGCCATAGTACTGTATATAGCCCTGGTACTCATAAAAGTCCTATGGTGCCGACCTGACATACCACACTATTACTATGGTACCCTGTATACTGTACTATATGAGAGCTGTACATAGCAAGCAAATTAATAAATCGGTTAACTACTTAGCCAAAAGACAGAAGGAAAAAAAAAAGATGTTAATTGTATAAAAATGTACACATTTTAAATGCAGAAGTGAGTGCTTTAACTAGATAATTATGACTAGCTGCTTAGTTTTGTCAATTTGCACAGGGTCACCATGTCGCCTTAAACAAAACCTGTGGTTTAACTAATGCTTCACGTAGCTATTTTGAATTGTTAGACAGCCACACTGCACTTCGTACCATTTCTTCCGTGGTCTTGAGACCGTGGTTTCTTCTCTCTCTCTCTCGCTCTCTCTCTCTCTGTCTGCATTTGTACTGGCTTGCACCTCACAATCATTAAATCAGGAAAGATCTGATCCCAGAAAAGAGAATAGCACATAGCACTTTAGCACATAACACTTCATGAAATGTTCTCCTACTCGTCTCATTCAACCAGAGAGGGTGTAAAAAGCACAAAATCCCCACAAGTCGCTTCCTGTCACCCAAAACATCTGGGAGCATGAAAGCTGTCATTACCACCTTATATGACCTATATCAAACCCGCGATCACACTCAAGGCATGCTCCTCTGCTGCTAGAACACCTCGTGGTGACTTTGTTGATTCTGGAGTGCTGCCTAATGACTGCGAAACAAGGAATCCTGTCTTGTCAAGAGCTTACAGCTGGCTGCGTCACAGAAATGCATGTGAGGCAACTCTGATTGCAAGTCGAGCAGTGGCAGAGTGAATCCAGGAAAAGCCTGTTCTTTGTCTTCCAAAAGTATCGGGACAAATTCTTATTTCATTAGAGGCAGTGGTAGTGAATTAAGGCTCTAGGTTACTGCTCAGAAGATTGACGATTGAAACCCCAACTTCACTAAGTTGCCACTGTTGGGCCCTTGAGCAAGGTCCACTGTCTGATCCAGGGCTGACTCTGAGTTCTAGGCCCAGCTTTCTACCAAAAAGAGACAATCTTTTGACCTGCATGGTTATCATAGTGCTGTATAAAGTCAAAATGCACACGTGTTAAGCCTAGAACCCTGAGGGATTCCATCAATTTGTTCTCCTTAAGAAAGTTGTGGGAAGATCCTTCACCAGTAGAGAACTTAAGAACAAAGAACTCAGTAAAGAACCACTAAGGAACCATGTCCATCCTGAGTTTTAGGTCCTTAGAACCGAAATGGGTTCTCATGAATTTCAATGTGAAATGTAAAATCATAAAATGTTGATATCTCTGCTCAAGTACTACATAATCACCAAAACTAAGTGCTCCCCCATGAAATTTTGCATTCATTTCATTGATTGAAAATCTGGTATCTTGAGAATCTGGTATCACTACCTTTAATTCAAACGCTAATTCAAAGACAAGCAAGTTCAGATGTCTGAAAGGAAAAGGCCCACTGCTCAGCGCTGCAAGTTTTTACCAATGACAATTTTCTTTAAATATATCCAGTGTACTTTTATTTGGAGGGGTTTTTAGAGAAGACATTTGTAAAGGTTTGAGTGAAGAATGTTTTGTTAGAGGAATGATGAGTACTGTTAACGCTGAAGCTTTCAAAGCTGATTTGTTTGACAAGAGCGTACAGAAAAGATGTGAGAACTTGACCAACTAACGGTTTAAAGCGCTCGACTCTTACATGCTGCAGTACTTGCTCTTGCTCTACTATCAGCATTGAGTCGGATGGCATTGTGGTTAATGTAGCTGATTTAAAGATCATGTGGTTGGTTATAAAAATGCATGTATGACTTGTTCAAGGTGGACTTTTTGGCTTAAAGGATGTGCGGTCTGCCGGAAAGTTTCCTGGCTCGGTGACATGACTTTCCCTGGAGTTGCTTTACTTCCTGAACTTTTGGCACTCAGGCAGTACTCCGTTGGTGTTTTTAATTAGAATAAATTCAGGGTCAGTAATACCTTATGTCTCCGAGACGTGGAGGTTGGGAGCTGAATGCGAATGAGTGTGTGAGATACAGTAATTCCATTCAAGTGTGTGCGTGTGCGTTAATAGAAATGATTCTAGCTTATGTATAGAGGGAGGTCCTCGCATAATTACCTGCTACTGAAATTACAGTGCGCAGAATTACTTGCTCCTGACAAGAGTGTGCTCTTAAATACCGACTGCTGTAGGTAGAGCCTGGAATGTAATTAGCACGCCGAGTGTGTGGCGTGTAGTATCCCAGCAATCACGGCCTAATTTGGCAGTCAGAAAGTGTTGATTCATTTTCTGTAACAGCAGCTCTGACAGTAGCGCGGCTCCGAGCCACCCAGGTTGATATTAACGAGCTTGTTCTGATTCTGATTCGATATCGTGTCTGTAGTAACAGCTTGTTCACGACGGGTCACCGTAGAGATGTTTATTTCACATTTAGGGAAAGGGTTTCTAGTGAGAGTTGATTATAGCTCCACAATAGTACCGTGCCGAGTTTATTTTGCGCTCAAGAAATGAAAAGGAAAGCGTTCGAGCGTTCGACTTCGCCCCGATTCCGCTGTTTGAATCTTGTATTTGATCAGCTGTTATTTGATTCTCGTTCAGCAAGCTAATAGGACGAGTCGTATTTGTTATCACGAGGCTGCTTTGCAAGGCAAATGAGCCGAGCCGCCTTCGACGTGTAGAGAAATGAGAGGTGGCGATGGTGGAACAGACATCCTGTCAGTGGTGTCAGCAAACAGCATTTTATTTCCTCTTGATGGAGGAAAGGCAGGATGGCTCATGTCACCGAGTCACTTACGCGCAATTACCTTAGGGTCAGCATGAGGAAATTGCCTCCGGCATTGATAATTTTCCGTCCCGATGGGGGCCGATGAATAATTGACCCACCTTACATCCTGAGCACTACACCACCTCAATGTTTAGATTATCCAACAAGCGAAAGGTCATGGTGTTGCCTTGTCTCAATATCACTTTTCCCTCTTGGGTTCTTCTGAGGCTTTATATCCACGACCACACATTCTTTTCTTTTTGTTTTTATTAAACACTTTTGTTTCGAAGTCGCAGAAAGCTCGGTTTCAGATGTATTATCATGCATATTACCAGTATTACTCATGAGGCTGGCACGGTCATGCACTTCGAGTGTGCAGATTAATTATGAAAGTGTAGTTTATAGCCACTGTCTGGAAAGTTTCGCCGCTCTGACTCGAGTCTTATTTACCATCGATTGCATAAGAGTGCTTTATCTGCTCATCAGTGGATGTTGGAGGTGATAGCAGATTTGACCTTAAACAATCTGGTTTAAAAGAATCCAAAGAGACCCAATAAAGAAAGAGAAAAAATCATCACGAGTCTGGGTTCGTTGCTTCATACGGTTGTACAGTATGGTACGAGTTACGCAGTGTTTATTTGTAGAGAGATATCACTGAGCCTATTTTTTATAAGCTATAAACAAACAGATCAAACAAATTTCCACAGTTTTCTCATTCCTGCATTTGTATTTTGCCCGCTTATTCATCCGTCTTTGCATTCTTTATGAGAATAATGCTCTAGAGATGCACTTAGTAGTTTAATATAACCCTAATGCTCGTAGTAAATAATTTATTATTTAACACACAGCACTGTGCAAAAGACTCAGGCGCATGCAAAGAAATTATTTTAATTGAAGATGCTCTACAAATGGAAAAATAATGAAAGTCTAAATATTTTTAAATATATATAAAATGACTACAAAGAGTAATAAGCGTCTAGCTGTAGTAAAAACAAAACTCAATATCTGGGGTCGTGGTGACTTTTTGACTTTACAACTGCATCAGTTCCATCAGATCAGCTTAAAAGGAAATGACATCACTGGCCTGATTGTTTTTTAACTGCCCTCTTATAATCAGCGCTGGAGTGCACTTTAACTAGTAAGACTTTCTTTCCTTATGTAAAGGAAGTGCCTTTTTCCCAAAGAAGGGGAAAAAAATCTACAAGAAAATGGACCTCATTCTGACCGGCTCTGCACACCACGAAATTATGTTCCTGCTCCGGAGTACTATAGGTTTTCTTTCTCTCTCCTTGAATTTGATCCAAATCTTGTATAATAAAGACTGCAAGAAATATTAATCTTAATCTGAGGGAGATTTTCAGGATGTTTGTCTGAAGATTAGTAGAAACTGCAGCTATCAAAAAAACAAACAAACAATACATTATACATTTTGCTCGTCTGCTTTCACACGCATATGAACTTGAGTAACATCTAATTCTTAATCCATAGGGTTTAATATGATGTTGGCCCTTTGCAGCTACAACAGCTTCAACTCTTCTGGGAAGGCTTTCCACAAGGTTTAGGAGTGTGTTTATGATCACTTTTGACCATTCTTGTTGGACGAGAAGGCCTGGCTCTCAGTCATCATTAAGGTGTTCTATCGGGTTGAGGTCAGGACTCTGTGCAGGCCAGTCAATTTCTTCCACATCAAACTCATCCATGTCTTTATGGACTTTGTTTTGTGCACTGGTGCACAGTCATGTTGGAACAGGAAGTGGCCGTCCCCAAATTGTTCCCATAAAGTTGGGGGGCATGAAATTGACCAAAAATGTCTTGGTATGCTGAAGGATTAAGAGTTCCTTTTTACTGGAACTATGGGGCCAAGCCCAACTCCTGAAAAACAACCCCACACCATAATCCCCCCTCCACCAAACTTTACACTTGGCACAATGCAGTCAGACAAGCAGCGTTCTCCTGGCAACCTCCAAATCCAGACTCGACAATATGATTGTCAGACAGAGAAACATGATTCGGCACTCCAGAGAACACGTCTCTACTGCTCTAGAGTCCAGTGGAAGCGTGCTTTACACCACTGCATCCGATGCTTTGCATTGCACTTGGTGATGTAAGGCTTAGATGCAGCTGCTCAGCCATGGAAACCCATTAGATGAAGCAATCTACGCACTGTCCTTGAGCTAATCTGAAGACGACATGAAGCTTGGAGGTTTGAAGCTATTGACTTTGCAAGAATTCATCAACCCCCGTGCACTATGAGTCTCAGCATCTGCTGACTCTCTGTGATTTTAATTTCAAGGAAATTTCACGACTGGACTTATTGCACAGGTGGCGTCCTATCACGGTATCACACTGAGTTTCCGAGAGTGACACATTCCTCCACAAATGTTTATAGAAGGGGTCTGCATGCCTAGGGGCTCGATACACCTTTTATACACCTGTAACCATAGAAGTGATTGGTGCACCTGAATTCAATGATTTGGATGGGGGAGAGAATACTTTTGGCAATATAGTGTGTATATTAAGTGTAATTGTAAAATGATGGTCAAATAAAATAAGGAAGACAGCACTAGTATGATTGAATCTTTTATTTTTTATTAATGGAATTCATTGTAGAATATAAAAAAAATAAGAATACTAAGTTTTACTAAGAATACTAAGACAAATTTATATATTAAAACAATTTCATTATTATAAACCAAATGGCACCTTCTGTGTATGGAATATCCAGTAGCCGATACCCACCTGCCTCTCCGATCGAGGTGAGAACTACCAGTCTGGTGGTACAGTATGTGCTTTCTTCGAGACACGTTACTCCAGCTGAACACTTTTAATAACTGGGGACTGGTGTAACACACTCCGAGAAAAGCGTTCTACACCTGTTCTACTAATGTGACCTTACATGATCGGCTAGTGACGCTCTGATTGAAGCCACTCCCACCCCTGAGAGCTCACGTCCAATCTGCTCTCTGGACTCCTGTTACCTGATGGCTATAGCATCATCGCTTTTCTATTCTTTTTTTCTTTCATCTACACCCTGAATTATTTCCTGCTACCCCATTGTGTATCAGATCAGTTGCACATTCGCCAGCTCTCGGATGTGAGGTGCGACTGTAATGTATTTCGGAGTGTATTACACTTTCTACGCTAATCGACCATCTGTTTCTCATTAGCCACAAAAACGCAGGAATCCATTTACAGACATACGGATTCTCATAGTCAGATTAGACGCCTTGTGCAGTCTGATATCACCTTGAAAGTTCAGAGAACTTTTTTTGTTTGACTCATTAGGGACTTTCAGAGTGCTTCTTGGAAGTTTGCTCTGCTGTAACTTACATTTTTGGTATTTAGAGCGAGAGAAAAGCGGTTAGCCGTGTTAGCAAGATGCACTCACGTAAGTGCCTCCTGCGTTCACAGCCGCAAAATAATAATCCTGTTCTAATCGACATCTTTGCCTCTTTTGACTGGAAGCATTCACTGTGTGTTCATGAAAGCGATTGATTTTTATTTTTTTTCTCTTTTCCTTTTAGTGTTTTCTCCTTGAATGCAACCAGACGTCTAGCCGGGAAGCAGAGAGCAGGAGAGCAGGACTGCGCAGATACAGCTACTCAAGTGAACATAAATGAACATAAAAGTACACCATTTTTTCCTTTTGATAAGAACTACTTATAGAAAATCAATCTCTATTCACAGATTTTTTTTTCCCTTCAACTTGTATTTCACATTTGTATTATTATCTTGTGTTCAGGGGCGGCTTGTGGAAATGTTCTAGCAGTTTGTATAACTAAGCTCAACGACTCACATGTACACACACACACACACACACACACACACACACACACACACACACACACACACACTGTATAGAATGGCATGAAGAAGTGAAGTTTTTTTTTTTTTTTGGCCCAGACTGTAAACCCACGCAGCTAATCAGTGACAGTTGTGTCACATGATTACATAGAATGCCCCGCCCCCTGGATTTAATCTCAGCTAATATTTTTCATTGATGGAGAAGGTGCACGTGAAATGCTGTTGTGAGTTTAATGAATGTGAACAGGATCGATTATACACTCTGTGACTTCTTTCATTTCTTTTGGAAAAAGAAGGAACTAAAGGTTATAAAACTATAAAATAATAATAATAATAATAATAATAATAATAATAATTATTATTATTATTATTATAAAATTTAATTATATAACAATGAATGCAGCTGCCTTTAATTCTTTACCATCCTTACTAAGAAAAAAATAGCTTGTTTGCTTTATTTATTTCCTTAGACTTTGTTTATTTATTTATTTATTTATTTATTTAATAGACCCTAATATGGGCCTCTTTCAAATGGTTGAAATGTCGCTTCATGGTAAAAGGATGAATACAATTAAAATTTACTTAGATAGATAGATAGATAGATAGATAGATAGATAGATAGATAGATAGATAGATAGATAGATGATGGAAAGTTCTCAGCCCCTTTTAAGTTTTTTTCACATTTTGCTATATTTTACACTTAGTAATAACAGTAAAAACAGGTATTTATTTGACTTAATTAGGAAAGGCACACCATAAGGTCTCACCATAGACAGATCTGGGGAAGGTTACAAAAAAAGTTCTTTACTTTGAAAGAACCCAAGGGCATGATAGCCTCCATCTTTCCTAAAAGGAACAGATTTGGAACAACTTTTCAGATCTGGCTGCCTAAACAAACTGAGTAATCAGGGATGAAGGTCCTTGGTCAAATAAGGATAACCAAGAACCTATGGGTCACTGTAAATGATACCCCGTGTGGAGCAGAGAGAGACTTCCATCACCGGAAGAAGGACAGCTATCACTGCAGCCCTCCAACCATCAGGCCTGTATGGTAAAACGGCCAGACGAAAGCCATTCCTTATTAAAAGTCTCATGACAGCCAGCTGGGAATCACCTGAAGGTCTCTCAGATCATGAGGAACAAAATCCTCTGGTCTGATGACACAAACATTGAACTATTTACAACCAGGAAATCGGCCATTGCACGTCTGCTTATTAAAATCTGTCTGCATGTTTTTCTGCAATGTTGACTTCGAGATTAGTCAGTATAGAGGGTAAATCAATGCAGATAAAATTAAGAGCTGAGTGTAAACCTTCTCAGGATCTCATACTGCGAGGAAGATTTACAGTTCAACAAGAACATGACCCAAAATATAAGGCCAAGAAAACACAGGAGGACTTCAGGACAACTCTGTGAAAGTCCTTATGTGGCCCAGCCAGAGTCCGGACCTGAACCCAATCTCTAGAGAGACCTAATAAAAGAGACCTTGTGCACTGGCCCCCCCACCCCGTCGACCTGGTTGAGCTTCTGCCAAAACTATTGTGAGAAACTTTCAAAAGTAAGGTGGGATAACCTCGTAGCATTATTTCCAAGCACACTTAATGCCTCCACGGCTACTAAAGGTGCTTTGACCCAGCACCAGGTTATGGCTGTGAAGGATAGTGTCTAGAATGACTGGGACAAATAATGCATTTTAAGATGAGTATAAAACATAACAAAATGCAGAAAACTTTCAGTCGGCTCTGTAGATAGACCAAAAAAATACTGTATTCATGTAAAACTTTTTGTGTAGTGGTGCTACTGCACAAACGTTTTGGGGAATGTTTAAAATTTAAAATGCATACTATTTACAGACATGACGACATCAAGAGATTTCGTTTTTTCTTTTTTTTACCTCAATCGAGCGGGACAGATGGCTCAGTCTGGTTAAGTTCAACAAATTTCAATTTAAAGAAATAGATTTTTGCAATTTCAACAACACGAAGTGAACCTAAATGAGCTAGACCAACAAGTTGAGCAGAACGTTTAACAGTCCCAAGTAAGATTGCATAAATATATAAATGTATTCAACATTTATGGAAGGAGTCTCCAGTGGCAGACAATTTCTTAAGGAAAGATAAGGTTTCTTTACTGTATAACCTTATTGAAAAAATATATATATAATAGATAAAAGCTCATGAGAGAGGGTTCCTCATAGCTATAGTAGAAGCTGGTATAGTGTTAGTGATAATGTGTTTTACAGATGAATGAAAGCATTAAATGTAACAACAAACGGCTGAATATAGGGGAAAAAGACAATAGATAAAATGTAAATAAACATTTAATTATAATTTCTAATATATATATATATATATTCAGTGTGGAATATGAGTAATAAAACACTTCAAGATATGCTGTTGTTGTTATGCTGCTCTTCCAGAAAAATGAAACATTTCCTTTGAACGTTTAACCAAGATGCCACAGGTGGACACTGCAAATAGTAGTAATAATAATAATAATAATAATAATAATAATAAAAATCTCAACCTGGTGATGCGTGTCAGGCCGAGCTTTCAGCTGATGATGGATGGCGCGATCCTCAGAAATAAGTGTCATGAAGAAGAATGTGACTCTAGAATAAGTAACAATAATTCACGAGGAAGTGTGATGCCTCCGACGCTGACACAAGTGCGGAACTGAGCGTTCCCTGATTAAATTTGAGCACATCAATAACGACCTGTAACTTCAGAGACGAAGAAGAAGAAAAAGAAGAAGAGGGGGAAAAAAAAAGTCACGAGGGAGAGAGCGGTGAAGGTTCCTGGAACGAGCGAGGCGGATAATTGTAGCCACTCGTCGTTCCTGCAGGACTTTACAGGAATTTGTTTGTTAGCTTTTTTTTTTTTTTGGTCCCTGAAGCCTAGCGCTATTAACTATTCATAAGATAACATTATGCAGATGTGTATGGCCCGGGTTCGGTCGAGAGTCTATATATATGCTCTCCTCGCTCCTGATATTGAACATGTGCTGTGAAAATGACCCTAAGCGTAAACAAGATTTGAGGGGGAAAAAAGAAAGCACACGGGGATGAAGCTCTACGCTAAGCACAAATCTGATGCCGCAAACGGACCTCATGTAATATTCGAGAGCGAGTGTGCAGTTGTATTTTATATGAATGCTCGGGGAGCTTGGGTGTTTATTTATTTATTTATTTATTTGTTTGTTTATTTACTTTCTTCCTTATTTATTTAAAAGAAACTCTCTCTCTCTCATACACACACACACACACACCTGCCAAACTTTTTCCTTATCCCACCTGCTAATTTAGCTAATATAGCTCGGGGTGTAATCAGCTCATTTCTGTGCAAACTCAATACGAATTGATCGTGTTCATGTATTGCATCCAGGATGATCGATCTATTTGATTTTGTTTTCCTCCTCTCATTTCCCTTAATCACTTTAGATAGTTTAGTTAAGTACATTAAAATCAGCGACTGCATTAATTCCCGTGGTTTTTCTCATTTGCTTTCTTGCATTATAGCGAGTTAGCTGAGAGAATGTGCTAGTGTTGTTTAAACTACGTTTGAGGTAACGGGGACATTTCTTTAGTCTCTTAGCATGTTTTTCTTTGTCTAGCTGTCCTGTGAAGTCTGCATCACCCTTGGCCTACCTAAATACAGTGATACCTTGGCCCCGCCCCATGAATTTTTGCATCAAGGACGGAAATTTTGCAAGAAATTTGATTCGGCATGTGAAGCATTTTCACATAAAAATCAAACCGACGGCCGGCTAAGTTGCGCGTACATCCAGGAGTTGATTGTGTCAGTGGAAAGCCAAGTGAAGAAAGTTTTTTTTTTTTGTTTGTGTTGTATTTTTTTTAATGCACAATTTAGTGAAGCCACAGAACCATAAATCTCAGGAATGTTATCAAGGACGGTAGCAAGAAGAAAAGGGAGCCGCTTTCAGTTTGGTTATTAAAGCTGCTGCTGGAATCATAAATGAAGTTAAAGTGAGGTTTAATGTCTATTAATGTCTATTACTGTCTATTCTTTCATATTTTATTTCATTCACGTCTTCAAATTGTTTTGATTGTTTTCGTATGAAAAAAATATGATTATAGTGTTGGAAATGTATAATATTGGTAATATTTTTGGGAGGATGGAATGAATTATCTGCATTTACATTATTTCCTCTGGGAAAATGCATTTCACAATACGAAATTTGACCGTAAGAACGAATTAAATTCGTATGCCGAGGTACCGCTGTATGTTTTTACTTTCTATAGAACTAATTCTGGATTAGCCTGCTTTACCTCAGTGATAATTTACAGATTTGGGTTTGGCCTCATGTACAGTACAGCCTGCTTAATGTTGATTTATTTGAAAACCAGGTTAATGTTAAATATGTTTTAGTCTGTTTATACAAAGGCTAGTTTTCAGAGATTAGCCTGTTTAATGCTAGTTTTCTTTGCTATCTGAGAATGTACCAATGCCAGTTCAGATTGTAGAGATGTTTGAAGCTCTTTAAAACTGCTAAAAGTATTTAATGATTACTGAAATGCTGTGTAAGGTGCCACAATACATTTTCTTCATACTCAGCACTCAAGGCTAATAGGTGGCAGAATTAAAACTGGATTATTTCTGCAAGCATTTTGTGGATGAACAGAAAGAAGCAGAAGAAGATGCCTTTATTTGTCACCTACACGTAAACAGTACAGTTCAGTGAAATTCCTTCTTCGCACATCCCAGGTATAGAAAATTGGAGTTAGAGAGCAGGATCGGTCAATACACAGCCCCTGGAGCAAATGGGCTTAAGGGCCTGGCTCAAGGGCCCAATAATGGCATCTCGGCGGAGCTGGGGGTTGAACACTTTATGTTCTGATCAGCTGCAGTATAATCTCAAGGAGATACGTGAATCAATGCTGAATCAAAGACTGGGCCATCAAATCAGTGAATTAAATAGAACAAAAGACTCATTATTATTCAGTAATTATCATTAGCATTTTAATCACACGGCTTTGTTTTTTGCTGAACAGCTAACATGCTAAATGCTAAACACGGCACGGCGACTTGTACAGCGGTCTTGATCCGGCGACTCGCTTTAACTTACTTTAAATAGATGTGATTACAAACAATACGAACCTGACAAACCGCTCTGGTGTAAGAGGAAGAAATGTCTCGGGGCTTTGAGGTGGAAACAGAAATGCTGCCTCATTACACCACCTTGCCATTGATTATTTTCCGGGAACAGCACACCACGGTGCGGATTGTTTCTCACTTAGTGACCTGTTAAGATGCAAATCTCTCAGGATTGATCGGCGTACAAGGACGTTTTCTGTTAGGTCTGTTATGCTAATGCGCCTGAAATCTCACATCCTGCTTCATATAAAACACACCCTGGCTACAACAACACTATAACTTGTTCTCAAGCGAAGGCCTTGATGGACTCGTGTGCTCTTGAAGTGTGTTTGACTGCTTCCCTGCACAGATTTCTCTATAAATCTCTCAACTCTTCGCCAATCACCAGTAAACAGGTAAACATCATTGATGTTTCCTTCTGCCTTGCCTGCTTTCTGCTTAATCCTTCTTTCATCGATCAGGGGTGCATTGACAGGCCAGGCAGGGCCACGGCGTGCTCGAAAGAGATTGCGTGCGCTCAAACTTTTCTCCCCTGAGACTTCCATTCAGCTGGAAACGCTGAGCCGCCGCCTCCCAGGCTGCAAAAGCTGTGAAAGGAGATATTCAGTGCGATTCTGTGCAATAGTAAATTTTAAGTGTGATTCATCGGACATCCTGCGGCGCTAAAGTAATAAAAAAAAAAGTGTTTAAAAAAAAATATACAGAGCGGGGTCTTTTTTGTTTGGCGATTAATGACTTACAGCGTGACACCACTCGGAATACATGCTGCTTTTGCAAGGGTAATTGCGTATTAAGAGAAAGTGTGCTTAAAAATAGTAGATGGAGTCTTCTCAAAGCACAAGAAAATTTATCTTATCCATGTTATTAATCTCATAACCCGACTCCCGTATCCCAGAGGTGATTTTTTGTTTAAGGGAAAAAGGAAAAAAAAAAAAAGGAAAAAAAAAACAAAACAACAACACAGGCTCACCTTAGAACATCCTGAGTTTTGGGTCGATTCGAAATGGATGTGGACAACTGAAGGCGAGCACTGAAGCTTGTTGCCATGGATTCTTTCGCCTCCCTTGTTGCCAGTAGCAACAGATCAGTTCCCCAGCCGCTGCATTGTTCTGTGGTACAGTAAGTCTTATACATCTAGTGCTTTAAATGAATAACTAAACTACTGCAAGCATCAGGAGTAAAGAAAAACTATACAACATACTGTATAGTCTAATACACTTACAGCATGCGAGTGATCTTTAAACATCAGCATGGAGGCCAAAGCACAAAGTGGGACGATTTCTTTCATTTATCAGTTTTTTTTATATGCAGTGTATAATTTAAAAGTACATTTCACCACAAAACCCCCTTACAGTACATTTGTTGGTGTACCAAGAAAGCCAATGGATTTACAGTGGATGTTGGAGTTAAACCGGGACTTGTCATGAAATGGCTGATGAAAGCGATGAAGGCGTAAAAGCGATTGACATTTACAGAATATTTCAAGCACCGTACAGTGATGAGAGTCTTAGAACATTTGAACAGTGCAAACATTTTAAAGACGTCCGTGATTGAGGTGGCTCGGAGCCCACGCAATCGTTCCTGTAAACGTTTAGCGAGCGGAATGCCTAATCATTTAAAAAGATAACTTCTCACCAACTTGTGTAAGAGTCTGTCTGTGTGAACTGTACACACCGTCGTTCACCAAACACCACTCGTACATTACAGGAACTCGGCTGGGAGTTATTGCCACGTCCCCTGTACAGTCCGGAATTCACTCCAAGACATTCCAACATGTCTGGGTCATTAAAGGAGTTCCTGGGAGGCCGGCGTTTCAGACGTGAAGCAGTCTGATCGTGTCTCCGGCGTACTGAGAACACTAGTAAAACTCTGGTGCATTAGTGTAGCAGGGAATTAGATAGAGAAATAAAGGCTTTTTTTTTTTTTCCCCCTCTCAGAACTGTGTTCGGTTATTCTTCACAATGAGAATAGCAAAGTCCTGCTTTGACTCGAACACTCTTTGTACTCATTTGATTGTTCTACCATCACCACTTCTTTACAAATGAAAAATATCACAGTCCTTCCATGCTGGTCTCCGGGGCCTAACAAGACACAGAAGCTTACGAATTCACAGATTAAATTTCACTTGGATTACATCAGAAGCAAACGAGTGTCTTTTTGCACCCCGTGTCCTTTCCCCTCCGATGACTTTATGTAGGTGAACATTTAAAGAGTCTCGCTTTTTTTTCACAGAAAACAAAGACAAGTGGACTGTTCTCTATTTGGATGTTAAAAAAATAAAGTCAGAAGGGAAACAAAACATACCAGGAGCAAACGGATGTCTTGCGTCACGTGTCTCTTTTCCTTCGCGTGTATTAGCTGTCCCGTTGGGGAAACTTAATTCACGTTTAATCTCATCTGTGCTTCCAGTGCCTTCCTTGGCATTAAAGTAAAAACTCCGCATTCTTCTCCACACGGAGAGACGGAGCGGCTGAATTTCACCGCTGTCTCAGTTTACGCTAACTGTACGGAAAAATATTAGCATCATTTTAATTATATCATCCTTGGAACAACACATTTTGAAATTTAATCATACGGTAAATATTAGTCGCATGCACATTTCTCTCTCTGAATTTGAGGATATTAACTGAAATGTATAATGAAATCACGTCTTTGAAATTTTACAGCTTGAAATGGACTATTGAGAATTTCCAGTGGAATTCAGCGCACGTAAATTCAGATATATTGCTTTTCAAAAGGCAAACATTTCAGTTGAATAAATTCATTAGTCCATAATGTAACCCGGGACACATGAGTTTGGGGACGTGACGTTCTGCACATTCTGCACTATCAGTGAATCGTGGTCGAGTCGTTGCTGCGGTTTCGGAGCCAGATTTCGAGTGTGTTGCTGTTATTATATGTTGGGACGGGAGCCAAGCGCTAGTGTTAAGTGTCTCCTGGCACAGCGCCACCTCTCATTTTATATTCGGGTACTCTAATTTCAATTACGCTTTCTCTTCTTTGATACGCGGAAATCTAATCTGGAAACGACCCTCTTGCTAATCGAATCAACAACCTGCATTTTACGAAGCTTTTCAAAACAAAATTAAATGGAATTAAAGTAGAGATTAGCATACACCCAACTGTTCGACACACTAATGTACTCATGTAAACTTAATCCCTAATGTCATCTAAAGTCTAATACATGTTGTACATCCTGTTCTAATCTCTAGAATATATTGTTTAATCTACTGTACTCATCCTGTGTAGTATCACGGGAGTACTCCATGTCTCAAATATGTGCTGTAAATTCTATACTCTACACCACTTTCATACAGTACAGTACTGTGGATTCTCTATTAGAAGCATTGATCTGTTCTTTGTGTTTAAAAAAAAAAAAAAACTTTATTATTCAACGATTGAGGCTTAGATTAGGCTTGACACTGAGTTTAATGTAAAGATGATATCAATCTGATAAAACAGTTAAACCCTTAAAACTCAAATGGCGGAAACACACCATCCCAACTGCATCTTGGTTTTCGCATACGTCATGTAGAAGTAAAGGTTATCATTTACTTTTAAAACATGCCGCTTTTACCGCTACAGGAGTATGGCAATGACGTCGCAAGAAAGTCTTTTTTGGTGAAAACAGCCATAAAATATGTCATCATACGTCTCTGTGCGATTTCTTTACCCGTGTGGCACATTTCTCTTTTTTTTCTTCCTTTTTTTTTTTTTTTGTTCAGTCATGTTTACATAATTGGTTAAAATAAAATGAAAATGATTTCATCACATTGCCTAGGTTGTGCTGAGGTCTGATCCTAGACACACCCATGGCCTCATACCTGTACTATACTCTAATGCCTATTAAAAGAGTAATATGTTTATTGTCATTTACTTTAATCTGTCGTTTCAGGGCCACACCCCTCACCCTGTGCAGTATCACTGGGGTGTTCACACACTCTCGGTCTACAGGCAGGTTGGAAAAACCAATCATCTTTGGGCTGTCAGAGGAAACTGGTGCCTTGAGGAAACCCACCAAGCATGAGGAGAACATGCAAACACCACAAACACACACACACACAGACCAGAGTCAAGGTTCAAACCACCAACCTAATCACTAAGCCACAATGGCGGATTGTTAATTGTTAAAGCTTACATATCTAATATGTAAAAAAAAAAAAAAGTAACCATTAAAAGTAACTCACTTGTTCAATCTCGGTGGACTCCGGGTACTAGATGGGGTACACACTGGATGGGGTGCTAATCCGTCGCAGAGACAAGCACTTACACACTGACACTCTTACGGTTTTGGAAATACCAATTAACCGACTCTGCATGTCTTTGGACTGTGGTGGAAACCGGAGGAAACCCACCAGTCACTGGGAGAAGCCGCAATCTCCAGACGCACACAAAGACCCAAAGCGGGTCTAATCGAACCCGTGACCCCAGAGGTGCGAGGCCACGGTGCTAACCACCGCGTCGCTGCGCCTCCTCCGTGCAATCTAACCAATTGCAGAAATGCAATCACCAGATCAGCAAGTAAACAAATCCAAATAGAGACATTTATATAAAGAGAGAGTGCGGACGTGCGGTGACTCATTCGGCAGCATCAGAGCCGTGCTCCTTGGCTGTCCCTCGGGCTATGACACACTGCAGCAGACCTCACAGCTACAGCGTATCTGCTGCATGTCCCTCTCCTGAGACAAACACCACGAGCTTTTCATCCTCTAGCAGGAAATCCTGAGCAGGGATTTGATTAACATGGACGTGATCATGTCAGTGGTCGATGCGGTGGCTGAGAAGCTTAAAAAGTCTTGCCCTGGGGAGGAGTCTGATTATACCCTGAAATACAGTATATATACAGTATATACAGTATATATTCAAATACAGTATACAGTATATTACTCTAATCCCAAGTCTTAATCCTGCTCTAGGCTCGGAAATACTTCAACGCCCAACTTCATCCGTATACCTCAAAATGATCTAATAACCGCTACTACTGGATTGTTTCCTCCGCAGTGTGCAGTGCGCTGCTTTCTAACTCAGGACGGATATCTGCTTTCTAAATACCAACATTTGCTTTATTGTTCCACTTCCTCTAAGGTTTACTTTATACCCAGGTCCCTCGCCTACTTCATTTACTCTTACCGTCTACATTGTCGATTGCAATTTATTCCTACAGCTCCTAGAAAAAAAGAGAGAAAAAAAAGAAAAGAAAAAAAGTTATTCTCATAAAGCAGCTTACAGAGAGCCACGTCTAGACAACTAACGAGTGAGCTAATGCAGTGAGGAACAACTCCCCGAGATCATTAGGAAGGGAACTCTAGACGACGTGTGAGGCTTCGATACGGGGAGCCGGTCTCGCCTTTGTTCGCCGGAGGATAGCGGGATAATCATAGGAAGAGGATGAGTACAGTTGAGATGTAATCAGGTTAAAGAGAGTCGAGATCTCCGAGATCTCCGAGATGAGCCGAGGGCTGGCGTTGTGTCTGTCAGCAGACTGGAAGGAAAAATGAACTGTTTGACAGGTGCTGAGTGATAAACGGAGGTGCAGAAAATAGTCTGAAGGTCTGCAAAGTGTCGAATGGCACACGGGGTTCACGCAAATATGTAGCTAATTGCAAATCATAACATGACAGCAGTTTAAACAGGAGGTGATAATTGTCAGTTGTGACATCTGGACAAGGAATTCTAGAGAGCAGTCACGAACAAAAGCACGTTTAGTCTCGGTACAGGTGGTGGAAAGGGTTGGTCTGCTGGTTGGATTGCACGGTGCTCCGATATCGAAATACTTTTAATCTAATTTGCTGTGCGTTTTGTACAAACATCTGTGTGTGTGTTTATAAATTTACATCAACATACAGTAGAGACTTAAATCTGCCTTGACACTGAGTTCAGTATAGAGATGATATGAATCTAATGAAACAGTTAAGCATCACAACTTCCTGTGCCGGAAGCGCCGCGTTGGTCCAAACAAACATCCTTCAGACATCAAACTGTACATTTGTTCTTTTCTGAAATGTCATGTAGAGCCAAAGTTATCATTAGTTTTAAAATATGCCAATTTTACGGCTACAGGAACGACATCACAAAAATGTCAACCTCATGAAATGCTCAGATTATAATTTATTATTATTATTATTATTATTATTATTATTTATTTTTTATTTTTTTGGTCACAGAACCAACTGAAAACAACAAAGCACGTGAGCATAGGTCTCTGTGTCATTTTATTGCTTATGTGACAAATTTATCAATTTATCGCTCAGACATGTTTATATAGTTCATTAAAATGGAATGAAATTCATTTCACCATATTGCCCAGCTGAAAAAAAACAATCTAAATTTCTGTATTGCACAATCCTGACAAAATTATATACTTACAAAATACCAGGTACAACATCTGGACACGCCTTCTAACTCCATAGTCGTTCCTGATGTTTATTTCTTTCTATACTGTAAAACAATATTGAAGGCGTTTATCCAAAATACACAATAATCCCCTTTGAACATATTGATATTGAGATGTATACAGTG
>JAQQZT010000009.1:2190972-2203369 GCA_030068275.1 Clarias platycephalus | reverse complement strand
GACTTAGTGACTCCCCTTAGAGACTCTGTAGTAGGTTTTCTCAGTTGAATATGAAAAAAAATACCGCTGATTATCAATGCGGGAATGAATGGCGCATTGCCCAAGTGCAAGTTTATCTTGGAGCTAAACTATTTGCTTTGAGTGAAAGCGCCATCTCGCGATCATTGTGCGCCAGCAACAGCTTCCCATTCAAAACAATAGGCGGTCAAATGACCGGTGAACCGCGTTAAAAGTAGGTGACACTGACGTGGCGCTTCTAGTGTTAAAGGTCAAATCCAAAAATTTTAATAATGGGTCATTTTTACCCATGACTTTTACCATGCAGAAATTATACCACTCAGAATTCATTGTACTGCTGCCATCAGCAGTTAGCAGTGAGACAGCACCTGAACCAGCCATACAGGCCCATGATTTACAACCGTGGCCAAACATTTGAGAATGACACAAATATAAATTTTCACAAATTCTACTACTTCAGTGTTTTTAGATCTTTTTGTCAGATTTTACTATTCTGAAACATTTCAAAAGCTGTGACAAAAGCTTTTATTGACAATTATAGTTTATGCAAAAAGAGTCAATATCTGTTTTGTTGACCCTATTTCAAGACATCTACTATTCACCCTGGCATGCTGTCACTCAAATTTTGGGCCACATCCTGACTGATGGCAGCCAATTCCTAAATAATTAATACTTGGAATTTGTCAGAATTTGTGTTTTTTATACAAAAACACATGGCAGTGTTCTTAGGCAAAATTGTGTGAGCCCACTCCCTTGGATAAGTAGCAACCCCACACATGAATGGTCTCAGGATGCTTTACTGTTGCCATGACACAGGACTGATGGTAGCATTCGCTTTCATACATTTCAAGTAGGGCATCTAAAAAGCCACTTTTCTCCAGAAAAAACATCAGGGACGGACTGATATTCTCCAAAAGGTCCAGGAATTGCTGAAGACTGAGGTAAAGTAATTGCTGAGGTAAATTTTCTCTGACGATTCCCCTCAAGAAAAGTTGAGTGCTACCATCAGTCCTTTGTCATGCCAACAGTAAAGCATCTTGAGACCACTTATATGTGGGGTTGTCTCTCATGGAGTTTGCATGTTCTCTTCATTCTTTGTGAGTTTCCTCTGGGTACTCCCACAATGCAAAAGATATGCAGTGTAGGCTAATTGATGTTTCCAAATTGCCCATAGTGTGTGGGTGTAATTGTGTGCGTGCTTATGCACTGTGATGGATTGGCAGTTTGTCCAGGCTGTATCCATCCTGCCTTTCAAGTACAGAGGCACATAGAAACAATTTGGATTTGCATTATTTAACATTTTTGAGGGAGACGTGCATTTTTGATAAGAGGAAGAGATTATAAGATTAATATTTCTCTTCTTTCTTTACATTTTCTATTTTTAGGGACAATCTAGTTATGGCAATAAACTTTTTCTTCTGGTGTTTTAAATATTCATTTACTTTATATTTGGTTTGTCCTTTAGATCTGTTGTGTGAATATTATTCAAATATGAATTATATTATTGCTATGTTTTGTGTTGATATTTGCTCTTATTTGTATAAATTTATATAAAATATTCCTTAATATTCCCTGTTTCATAGAGTTTATAAAGAAGAAAAAGTTTGCAGGTAAGAACAATTTTTAATTTTTATCTTCAGGACAATTTCATCATATAATGGAAGTAAAAAAGTGTAAGCAAATGAATGTAAGTGAGAAAAAAAGAGAACAAAAGACAGAGAGAGATATAGAAAGAGAGAGAGAGAGTTTTTACTTTTTATCACACCTTTAATGCATAAATTAAGTAAAATAAATACATATTGACATTTACAAATCCCACCAGGGCCCTCGCCAACACCCAAAAACACTTAGTCCTCATTCAATTTTAATTCCTAGGTTTCTATGAAAGTCCATAGCCCTGTTTAAAATAATTTTTATTGTTTATATCATTATATTTTGTATTTGTGTTAAGACCAGATGGTATCAAAAAGTTTCCAAGAGAGCTTGTTCTTTTGTTATTTTTAGCTTGTTATTTTGTTTACAAGCTCTGTTTTTTTTTTTGCCAATTATCCTCCCTCAGATGCCTTAAAACCTGGCAGGAGAATTCGCTACTGACATAATGGCCCATGGGGACGAATTCCCAATGGACAGTGGCGCAAATGTCTAAAAATATCCTTACTGTATGCTCCTGGGTCAGCAGCCTGGGTTGAACTTGTCAGAAACACAGCGCATGTTCAAATCACATTCGCTCGTGCCACTCAAAACATATCGAATGACTCATTGCAGTATTGTCATAAACGTGCTCAATCATATCAAGCGTCTTTGTGGCAGATTTTCCCAGTTTCACACAGAATTTCACATTTGTACTTTGTTCTAAATTGCCGACTATGATAAAATAGCTGATGTAGTAACGCAAGTGGTCAGAATAGCACTAGTTGCACAGCTCCTGATGTGTACACAGGACCATGATTTATGGCACATTGACTTGTGAAAGTCGGTGCTCCCTGTGACTGTGCATGTTCAAGGAACACCCAAAACTAAACTAAACCATCAAACAATTTAAAATCCACCAGAGACAACCTAAGGATAAAACAGTAACACAATGGTTTTATTAAACAATCAACAACAATATAAAAAAAAATCAGTATAACTAAAGAGCTCACTGGTGCTGTTTAGCACCAGTTCTTGAAAACAAAAATGGATCTTATATCCATATCCATCTTTCCATCTGATGAAAAAGATCAATAATATGATCATACATGTGATCCTTGGCTTTAATAAATCCAACAGAATGTCCTTTTGTTTCAGAAAGATTTGATCATCAGCTATCTCATCCACAACCATCTCTAATGTTTTAAACTATAGAGATTAATTTCCTTTATTATCATTTGTTCTTTAGTATCCTTTATTTCTTTTATTTTTATTATTCTAACTTATATAAGCATGTCAGAAACATTATTAATTTAAAATATTTGCTACTAAAGATATCATTGTGATGCAGTCATAATAAAATTACATTTCAGTTCATTTTAAACAGTGCCTCATGTAAAAAAAAAAAAAAAAGGTTTTCAGAAAGAAAATTTGGATATATTTGTTATCCAGTAATAATTTTGTCTGGCACCATTAATGTTTAGGTTGCCAAATCAAGTTTTTTTTATTTGATAATTTATCATACATAATCACACATACTTATAATCTTCTTCCCCATCTCTGTGTGCATGGAGTTTGCATGTTCTCCCTGTGCTTGGTGGGTTTCTTCTGGGTACTACGGTTTCCTCCCACAGTTCAAAGACATGTAGGTTAGGTTAATTGGTGTTCATAAATTGCTAAATTGCCCATAGTGTGTGTGTGTGTGTGTGTGTGTGTGTGTGTGTGTGTGTGTGTGTGTGTGTGTGTGTGTGTGTGTGTACTCCATCCAGAGTGAGCTCTGCCTTCTGCCCTAAATTCTTTGAGATGCGCTCCAGGCCCCTGTTACCCTACACAGGATAAGCGCTATAGATAATAGACAGACGGATGTATTTTCTCTTCACATGGGACATAAAGACATTTTATATTTTACCTCCTCGGCATAAATTAATGCATGTTGTATATAGCTACGCATTTCTGATTCAAAGTCGTCCGTATATTCTACATAGCTAAACTGAAGAAAAAAAAACTCACTTTTTAAGTTAGATTCACAGAGTTAAAAGATTGAAACATTTGCGTTTAAATGTACAGAATGTATTTTTTCGGCTACCCGTCTGCGAGATGGTAAAGTCCGGACACGATGTCTCCTCGTCGCTGGTGCCTGGGCTGCTGGTTTGTCTAGACACGCCCGAATGTTCGGTAGACCCCGATAAACGTATCATCTCCGCGCGCACACTCCTACCGAACGTGTAATATGAAAAGATACAAAAAGCTCTGCTCTATATTTAAACCGCAGCGTAATTGCACTTATTGCATGAGTGATGCTTGTTTCATTCTGTCGTCCCACTCTCATATTTCTTCCTTTACTGATTTCATTAGTATTCTGTATTTAGAAAGCACCGATCATGCTTGGATACGATGATGTGATTAGGAAGGCCTTACAGGAACGGAGCGCACCTTCATCATCACGCCGCGATTGACTGGAGCCACGTTGCGTAAAGTGCTCAGGGGAAGAGCCCTCGCTAAATGAATAAATACAGGCCTGAATACATCTAGCAACACTGTGTAATGCTGTTGAATTGCTCCTTAACAATGTTACATCTTGTTATCTACTTACAGCCTCTCGGAGTTAATCATTCGAACGTCTCAGAAGTGCGGAGAGAAAAGATGGCGCGGATACCGCGCTCGGCGTCAGATCGCTCTTCTTTTTTTTTTTTCTTTTTACTAAAACTCCGATAATTACCGAAAAACGTCTAACCAAGTTTCTTACGCTCGAACGGTCAATTAGGATACAGTCGTGATTTAATAAAGGACGAACGCTGACGCTTTTGCTTATTAGCCACTGCTTTACCCAGAACCTGGACGAGGGACAGGACGGCAATCGTCTAGCCAGCTCAAGCCCTGTGTGTGTGTGTGTGTGTGTGTGTGTGTGTCCCACCTCCTTGTGTCTTACATTTCCTTCAGTCTCTTTTTTTTTTTAACCTCCAGGCTTCGGTCGCATTATCAAATCTCCTTTTGCTCCCCGTGCATTCCTCAGCAAAGGCAATTATACTGAAACTACAGGCCCTGAAGTCGAGAGTCAATGTTACTTTGAGCCAATCTGTTTCAAACGGAATCTTTTTAATTGGCACACATTCAGGACCTGGAAAAAAAAAAATGAATAAGAATCAGCTATGAAGTCAGTTAAATATTTTTTATCCAATACCACCTCCCCCCGTCCACCACACACACACACACACACACAGTCACGAGGATGATGTACTCAGTCGAAACTCATAGGGAAAAAAAAAGGTAGGGGGGGGGCAGCTGATTCTTTTTTTTTTTTATGATGAGAGGAAAAGAAATCCATTTGAAGAATAGCAGAGCCGAATTTCTGCGCCTTTCTCCCGTTGGAGGGCCGTCGGCGAGGAGCGGATGTACGTTTATGAAAACATTAAATCAAGCTTGAGATCTCTACGGCGCTCACGACGTCACCTCGAGTTGACAAATTTGACAATCAGATATTGCGCAACTAACCATCTGGGTAGCAACAGACCTGGATTTGATTAATACACCCGTGAACGACACCGTTCATCCGTCGTTAAAGCCGAACGAGCCAGGCCGAAAGGAAAACCTGCTCGTGTTCAACGTTTTACGGTCATCCTTCAGAAGGAGAGAGAGAGAGAGAGAGAGAGAGAGAGAGAGAGAAAATAGCTCGGTTCAATGGCCGGTCCCTGAGCAAACAAAAGCAGAATTGTGATGAAAGATTTCTCACCTTGTCTGTCTAGACAATTTACACAAAACAAAACAAAAAAATGTCGAGATTAAAGACTCTTTTAAAGAGATCTTGATTGTGACCTGCACGAGGCAGAGGTACAGTAAGGAAACCAACGCAGCTCTGCAGCTTCCAGACGTCCTCAAAAATTGGTGAACTATTCAAGCTGCCATGCACACACACATACTGTACATACACACACATACATACACACATATATACATAGTTCAATACTCAGTCCGACTTTAAATCCTTGACTTTTCTCCTGATGTGTCCTTGGTGAAAGTCAACAAATTTCCTCATCGATTCACTTCGGACAGCAGGAAGGAATCTGGGCAAAGCCCGCGTTCTTTTTGTCTCAGACAGAAATCTAGTTTAGATTTTTATATTGAGATGTTTTGAGTTCGCATCACCAAAATGACAGCGACAGGAATGCATCAGACTCCGACTCAACCTACACTGACATCTGATTTAAATTCCATCACTTACAGAGAGAGAGAAAAGCATGCTGTGGGACCTTGAATCAACTCGAGGATGAGGAACTGTGTGTGTGTGTGTGTGTGTGTGTGTGTGTGTGTGTGTTACTGTACGTCTAACGCTGCCTTCAAGTCCTGTCAGAAATAATGTAATTACAGTTGCAGTGTCGCAGTTACGACTCAGGAGCCGATATTCCACTACGATTCTGTTCTTTCTGAGTTTGTCATAAACAAGTGAGAACTTTTTAATACTGTTCAGTGCATTTTAATCGCCAGAGCCTGAGCAACACTAAGCATGTGTCACTTACTCAATAGTGAATGGTAGTTCTCGAGCTGATACTGGGATCAACACTTCAAGTGAATTGGGTTTGACCCTCTAATTGGCCGACATCAGACTTTTGGCCCAATAATGCATACAGCATTGTAGAGATGGCGAAAAATCTATCCAGTGGTGTATCAGGATTCTTTTGACTCACATCTATTGCCAGACTGCAAAATCTATTATTTAGATTTATTTCCAGTACTGTGCAAAAGTTTAAGCAGATGTAAATAAATGCTGAAGAACAATGATGCATAAATACAAACAAACAAAAGAAAAACCAAATAAATAAGTAAGTAAATATATATATGAAATTAGTTAATTAAGTAACAACAGCAACAATAACAGTCAGGTGTTATTTTAAGACATGAAGGTCAGCTGTTCTGGAATAATTCTTGTAAGAACAGTATCGTGTCGAGTGCGTTTGTAAAAACCCATCGAGCTCCATGATGATGAAACCGTCTCTCATGAAGACCTTCCCAGGAAAATAAGACCAAAACTGACCTCTGCTGCCGAGGAGACGTTCATTTAGCGTCACCAGCCTCAGAAATCACCATTTAACAACCAGCACCTCAGATTAGAGCCGTTAAGTAGCAGATATACACCTCAATATCAACTGTTCAGAGGAGATTATTGTGTGTTTTGGATAAACGCCTTCAGTATTGTTTTACAGTGTAGAAAGAAATAAACATCAGGAACGACCATGGAGTTAGAAGGGGTGTACAAACTTTTGAGCAGTGGTGTACTGTAAGTCAGTATTTGGTGTGACGGCGCTTTGCAAACCCTTTAGTCTCAGATAGGATTTGCGCAGTTTTATAAAGGAAGTCAGCTACCAAGTTTTACTGAGCATCCTGCAGAACCAGCCATCAGTGTAGCGTCCTCCGGGGGACTTTAACTGTTGCTTTACTTTTCTTTTCTGCAATGCAAATATTTGTTCTATAACACTTAATTTTGTGTTGGAATACTGATGTCTAAAAATTAGTAAAGTTTTTGCAACGACTAAAAAAAACACACACACACACACACACACACACACACACACAGGGTTTTGCACAGTACCGTATGTTTGCGTTTAAGGTGGTAAAATGTTGCAGTTCCTCTGTAATCCTACAGATGGTGCACTACTGTTCGCTACTATCAGATTGGCAGGCAGCACAGTATCGTATTGGGATCATTTCATATCGTATTGAGATATTCATAACATCGTGATGCTAACAGAATCGCAATACAAAGCGAATCAGCACAGAGGAATCGTGATAATACGGTATCGTCTGGTCCCTGGCACAACGACTTTAAGAAGCTATAAATATCCCATATACATTTTCTCATGAGAAAGAGGTAACGCGGTGACCTACTGTGTTTGCAAATAATAACCGCTTTTTTCGGGGACGAGCTAAATCAGTCCTGCAGCTTAAAAAAAGCAAAAACAAAAGCAAAAAAACGAGGAAATGTCAGACACCAAACACGCCTCGAATTGTCAATTTTCTTCTTTTATGAATCAATTTAAATCAGTGTAGCGTTCCAATCTGTGTCTCCATCCAAAGAAGCTCGGCATACCAGGACGGAACTCGCGCGCCAGACTTCGAGCTCTCCGGTCGTTCTCACTCCTGCCGTGACAAACATTTGCTCATCCCCACGTTCCCTTTCGCACCATTAAACACTACCTCTCATAGTACTCAATGCGGCACGTCAGGACTTTCAGGTGTTCGCGCCTCGGGGTTTACAGAGCGAGTGTCTCGCTCTGCGCCGCCGTACAGACGTGCTCCTTGGCTTTGGCAGGATTTCGGAGGCAAACCGTCTTGTGTCATCTCGCAAAAACCACATTTTATATATACAGTATATATAAATATTTTTTTCCAACCTTCATATTTCTTCTTCCCCACAACAACAACCTTGATAAATAATGTTTGAATAAAAGCAATAAGCAACAAATAATAATAATACAAAAAACAAGAAAGGATTGACAGATGCCTTTTCTCTCTGTATTCTCTGACAAATATTTCAGCAACCTCCAGTAACCTCCAAAATGCTGCACACTTACAGTAATTAAAATTCCCTAGGTGAATGAAAGCATTCACGAGTGCATACACACTCACACACAATCACACACTCACACATACAGTCTGGGTTAAAGGAAGTCAGGCACAATTACATTTTAAATCTGACATTCAGACTTTCATTTAGAGCAATCTCAGCGTTCGACGCTGTAAAGCAAACAACCTTTTCATTCCTCTGATCCTGAACTATAATGTAAACATACCTGTAATTGATGTACTCTTTACTTTTCATATAAAAAGCTGTTTTTTTTTTTTTTTTTCAGTTTCCTTTTGTTTTGTTTTTTCAGTGTGGAATTATAATGACTTTTTTTTTTCTTTCTTTTTTTATTGTAGTTACTGAATAATAAAAGGTAATTAGAAATTAAGGACTGAGAAGTCATGAGGCGTGAAGGTGATAAAAAAAAAAAAAGATCCAATTTATTAATCTCTTACTGTGTAATATTGTATGCCAGGTTTGTAAATGCGCACGTTGGCTTTACTGCAGTCGCTTAACAACTTTCCCTGTTTGATGAACATTTGTTCTGATTCAAAATGCATGACACGCAAATGAAAAATCTTAATTCAGCTTATGAATACTTTATGAGGTTTTTGCCTCCGTAATCGCTCGAGAGGACGCGTTCGAGCGAGTGTGTAACTGTGGATCCAGTGTCACGCTCTGTGTCGGATTGGAAGGTCGTGACGTCAAATCCCAAGAGCGGGGTATCTCTCGGGAAGGTTTTTTTTCTTTTTCTTTTTTCTTTTATGTCTGCCTGCTAGAACATAGCTTAGACCTTATTCCTGTGGGAATCATTTACATGGCCATTTAGAATAATTCCACTATTTGCAGCCAAGTTGCTTTTCTTTTTACTGTTCTCCACTGAGACTTCCCTTTTTCTGCTTCTTGTGTTGAGAAATCATAATTCTTTTAATCACTGCTAGCCTAATTATACATAAAAGCCACGCAATATTCACATACTACACAATATCATTATTGTATAGATTTTATTTCCTTTATAGAAATTACTGAATGACCTGTTGTCAGCTCCAAAATCGGTCCAGGTCACGTAATCATTGGAGTCCAGCTCCCAGCATGCTCTACGAAGGTCACAGGTCATTGTTCACACGTTTATGTTTGTGTGTTTCCTGATTACTTTGTGTTTTAGTTTAGCTATTCCAGTCGTGTCAAGATTGTGCATTATATCATGATGATGGTTAATTCACCTTACGGTTGAGATGAGGGTGATGGTACAACTTTAGATACGTCAATCAAAACAATCCAGATCAATGCTCTAATAATTTATATGTAATTGCATCAAGAGCAGCTCGGGCCGAGCACAGTTATTCTCGGAGAAAGTAAAAAGTAAAGAAATAATCCTGTCCAAATAGGGCTTTAATCCAATTATAGATCATTTCATTGCAGATGGAGAAGTGGGCTGAGTTACAAGAAAGACCCGAGTGTATAATGTTCAGCTGTCCATTAATCGTACGCCGTATTGTACATGTCTGCAAAATATGGTAATATTTTTACGAGTAACCCACGGGAGATTATGAAAATATTAATATTTCTAAATAATTATGTAAATATATACTGTATACTGTACATCCACCAATCAGCCAACATTATTACCACCTGTGTAATATTGAGTCGGCCCCGACGTTACCACCATAACAGTAATGCACTGTGTGTTCTGACTCCTTTCTATTAGAACCAGCATTAACCTTTTCCTCAGTCTGAGCTACAGTAACTCAACCCAGCTAACCCAGTCCTCTATCCATCACAATTTGGACCTTCTTTCAGTAGCTACGTTTTAAATATCTCATTACAGTGGCAGCTGGAAGTGGGTGGAATATATTAGGCAGCAAGTGAACCTTTTTGTCCTAAAGTCCATGTGTTGGAAGCAGACGAAAGGGCACGCATAAGGAGTGACTTTGACAAGGGCCAAATTCTAGTGGCTAGACAACTGGGTCAGGACAGCTCCAAAACTGCAGGTCTTGTGGGATGTTCCCGGTCTGCATGGGTCAGGACGTGCCAAAAGTGATGCAAGGAAGAAAAAAACGGTGAACTGGCGACAGAGTCATGGGTGGCCAAGGCTCACTGATGCTGGTGGGAAGCAAAGTCTGGCCCGTGTGGTCTGATCCAGTAGAAGTGCTACTACAGTGTAGATCAAATTGAGGAAAAGATTAATGCTGGTTCAGGTAGAAAGGTGTGAGAACACAGTGCATCACTGGTATGGTGGCAAAAGGGGGGACCGACTCAATGTAATGCTGATCAGTGTATGCAAGTATATGCATTCATGGCATTTGGCAGACGGCCTTATATATATATATTTATAGGTAGATGCTTTAAAATATATGTAAATATGTGTAAAAATGTCAATATATATGTTTTCTCACACATACGCACTTCCATAAATTTTCTTTTTTACATTTTCTTTTCATTTTTGTGAAGCTGCTTTGAGAACAATGACCATTGTTAAAAGCACTATATAAATAAAATTGAATTGAATTGAATATGTAAATAATGTAAAATACATCTGCAAATATATGCAAATATATATGTGAATATATGTACTTTAACTGTGTGACTACTATTTGTTAAAAAAATCCACTATGTAAATCCATCATCATATTGATTACGCCAATAAAACTTGAGTTCAAATGTCTCATGTATAATGTAATAATAATCTTGTAAGCCTCATGGAGCTCAAGTTTCTGCTTGGATTGGATTCTTCACTTCGCTTTGAATAAAGCCAACTGATCAAATGTAAAGTTAAAAAAAAAAAAAAGAAAAAGCTTTGAACACAGACAAAATGCCAACCTTTTCAAGGAATAATCAGTTTGTTTCGCTGATGGTTGACTTCACTCCATTTAATTTTATAATATCTGCAACAAGCTCTGTATGAATCAATGCTTTTGCTCTTTCCACTTTATTCGGCATGTACAACAGCTTGTATATCCCTCACGAGAGCAGAATACATGCTGAGAACAACAACTCCTCTTTTGTGAAAACACCACGGAGGAATCAGATTCTTTGAATTGCAAGTATGAGTGGAAGGGGAAAAAACGCCAAAAATCTTTGCACTGATGTCTGCACTAAAGTTTTCACCAAAGCCTTCACTTTATTTAATTCGGCTCGACATGTAATGATGATAAAGCACTACGAAGGCCAGGTAAGATTGAATTTCACTCGAATCAGCCGAGCGAGTAATCACTTCAGACAGTATCCAATCATTTCAAGCTGTAACGCGGAATTACTGTATATATTGCACAAGGTAAACACTTCACAATTTGAATGTTATTAAGAAGGATATTAATGTCTTTTGAGTACAACAGGAAATCACATAAATAATTGGAATTGATCATTCATTAGGAAATAAATACTGATGAATTTGACCAAACCGTCTTGAAAGGCTAAATGTAAAAAAAAAAGGGGTAAAAGGTTGGGGAAACCTTAATCTTAAATGCCTTTGTTAAATGCCAGGTCACCCAGAAAAGTCCCACCCCCTCAACCAACTCCACCCCTTTCACCTCCTTAAAAGTTGAAAAATTTAATGTTCCCAAATTAGAGACATTCATTTGGAAAGAAAGAGTCTAGAGCCATATCTATTGGCTTTTCAAGCACATAACATGTCTTCCTCCTTACAGTGCTTGCAACCAATCAACAATCACCACTGTTCCACATGACTAATCACTGATCACCACTGTTCCCCAACAATCAATCATTAATCATCACTGTTCCCAAAAATCATTGATCACTACTGTTCCTAAACAATCAATTACAGACCACCATTATTCCCAAATACCCAATTGCGTATCACCATTACTCCGCCCCACCCACCGCAATCACTGACAACCATTATTTCCAACAACCCAATCTCTGACCACCATTACTCCTGATAACCAAATCCCTTGTAACCATTATTCCCAACAACCCAATCATTGATCACCATTACTCACCCACCCAATAACTGATCACCATTATTCCCAACAACCAAATCACTGATCACCATTATTCCCAACAACCAAGTCACATTGATCACCATTATTCCCAACAACCAAATCACTGATCACCATTATTCCCAACAACCAAATCACTGATCACCATTATTCCCAACAACCAAGTCACATTGATCACCATTATTCCCAACAACCAAATCACTGATCACCATTATTCCCAACAACCAAATCA
>JAQQZT010000009.1:2175124-2190872 GCA_030068275.1 Clarias platycephalus | reverse complement strand
TATTCCCAACAACCAAATCACTGATCACCATTATTCCCAACAACCAAGTCACATTGATCACCATTATTCCCAACAACAAAATCACTGATCACCATTATTCCCAACACTCAAGTCACTGATCACCATTATTCCCAATAACCCAATAATTGATCACCATTATTCCCAACAACCAAGTCACATTGATCACCATTATTCCCAACTACCAAATTACTGATAACCACAACCCTTTGATGAACCATTACAGGTCCTAATTTTGAACTCTCTAGATAGTACTAAAAGTAGGTCATCTTTAGCTCTACAGTTACTCCCTATTCCTGCTTCTTTTATACATCATTCTTTATAAAATGTTTCAGTGTTCTGCTATGACATTAAAAAAACGTTTCATTTGTACTTGGTCTCATGACCAAACGTGACTTCCTTCTGCAAGACATAAATTGTTTTACAATGAAATAATAATCCTTTATCTTCTATCCTGATACATCTTTATTCTCTTTTATTCTAAGAGAACATCTTGCTCCTTCATTTACCCTGAATTGTGATCTGATATGCCAATGATCACGATGAATAGATTAATATGCAAATTGCTCATCACAAAGTGGCTTCTTAGCACTTTTCCTGTATGCTTTAGCTGATTTGTTAAAATAAAGATTTGTCATCGCTGTTTTTGAGCCTTCTTAGTGACATGAGTGAATTGAATCCATTCAGTCTATTAATTAATTTTGATTCATGCATATGAATTCATTAGCATAGTTTACTCAGAAAAAAAAAACAAAGAAGAGTCGTGTGAAATGGCTAATAATTGTTGGTGTTTTGTGCTATTCGATGTGCTCATATGTCTGTCTTTAAAGAAGTACTTTTCACACCCAGCTCAGCTTTACAGTTTGTACCGAAACACTGGAAATATCCATCACAGATTGAGACTGAAGTGGATTCACTTAACTCACTGACTCAAAAATTGATTAGCTGAGTGAAAGAGGAGAAAATCTCGGTCATGACTGGAAGATTGAGACGCCGTACGAGATAGGAATGCGTCCTGATTAAAATATTCACTGATTTAAAAATGACCCACTGGATGTCAATTGAGTCAGTCATAACTTAACGTATTGGTTCTGATGGAGGGAAGATTTACTTATTTTAAAAACTGACTCGCTGAAAGAGAGGAGAATTAATCTCAGTTTTGATGAAAGAAGAAAATCAACCAAAATAACCAACAAGATCTAGTGACTGAAGACGTCTAATGTAGGTTTTTTTCTTTCTTTCTCTTTTTACTTAAGTTTCATTGAATTTTCTAGAAAAATTGCTTCAAATCAACAGCAAAACACAACCCGATCTCAGACTCGCAGACGGCAGTTTGTGGTTTATATTTAACTCCACCTCCGGCTTCGCTCCTCCATGGTAATGATGACCCACTTGTTGCCTATTGTCCCTTCCTGTTGATCCTTTCCAAGGATTTATTTATGAATGAACGGACATGCTACGTGCCGAACATCTGTTTGCCTTCGCTATAAGCCGCGGCGGTGGGAAAACAGACTCACGGCCAGAGAAGGACAGATTGCTGATGGCTCTCGGTGTAATTATGAACATGGAGTGGCTCAGCTAAAAGTGCGCCGCAATTTGGTCGAGTTAAAAAACAACGCATTAGAGCCATCTGGATACCGCGCACAAATTAGCGAGGCGAGATGATGTTTTCGCTCCGAACCGTTAGCTGAATAAAGAGAGCGCGCGGCCACTGTTAACTTTATTTGACTCATTTTTATTTGTCGTGAGAGCGATGGGATGTGACAGGATGAGAGGCGTTAATCATTCCGTTTAGATGTTAGCAAATGAAACCTTTCAAGAACCTCCTCAATCACTAAGCACTCAGCAGCATTCATATTATAACTGTAGCTGGTCTTGATTTTTAACCGCACTGACGCCAACCGTGCTGTGTAGCCGGCCTGGAAAATGTGATTTAGTTCGGGATCTTCAATGGAGGCTCAGGAGATCGCGGCTCTGGGATGCTGATCAGAGGGTCCGGGGTTCGTGCTGAGTCGCCAATGTTGGCCAATTAAACCAATGCTCATGTATAGATGCAGGGTGTCATCAGTGGCACTCCCAAACCTGGAGAAATGGGTGGGTTGTGGCAGGCAGGGCATCCCGGAGAAAAAAATAAATAACTTGTGGTCCGATGTGGTGACCCTGAAAAAGAGAAAAACCTAAACCCTATCCTTAACACTTAAATAAATAAATAAATAAATAAATAAATAAATAAATCACAATCTTCATGACTTGGACTTTATCTATTTGTATGTAACTAAAGGATTCATTGACATGCAGAGAAATTACAAAACAGTAAAATAAAAAAAATAAAAAACTCAGTTCTGATGATGCCAAAAAACTAACTGCATAGAAGTGTCTTAATTTAGGAGGCGTGGCCTAAATGTTTAAGACTTTAAGGGATTAAGTTTAAGAGTTGATTAAAAATTCTCTACAGAGTTGCAGGAAGCCTGGAGTCTTTCCCATAGCGGGACACACTGGACGGGGTGCCAACACTCCGCACACACTCACTCGTGCACACGCTCACTCGTGCACACACTCATTCATGCACACACTCATTCATGCACACACACACTTGTGCACACACGCACTCGTGCACACACTCACTCGTGCACACACTCATTCATGCACACGCACTCATGCACACACTCATTCATGCACACACACACTTGTGCACACACGCACTCGTGCACACACTCACTCATGCACACGCACTCATGCACACACTGCAGGGAATTTAGAAGCACTCTGCATGTCTTTGGACTGTGTGGGAGGAAACCGGATTACCGAGAGGAAACCCACAAAGCACACACACACACACACACACACACACACACAGACCCATGACGAAGCCACGGTGCTAATCACTACACCACCATACCATATATATATATATTTTTTGGTAATTTATTACCTTTGTTTTTGTTTTTTTTAGGAAAATGCTCCACCTGAAAAAGTAGACGTCAGGTGCCTATGGTGGATCAGTGAGATTTTTTTTTTATTCCGGTAAAGACGATCATTTATTGCCCGGGTGCTTTTAATAGCATGTGAGAAATTTCACCGAGGATTAAATTTCCCATGTGTTAATAGTTCTGATCCATCAAGCGCAGGCAGCGCTAACGTGTACAGTAAACCGCTCATACGCCCGAGCAAACATCAGGCACATCATCGAGTTACAGTCCTCAAAGCCCAATTTGAGCTAGGAAAAAAAAGAATAAACATCGGCATGTCGGAAGACGACGGAGGAGTTATCACTCGGATCAGAGCCTGCGGTCGCTCATCTGTCTGAGAGAACACGCGCACATTAATCCTCCATCACATCACACAAGTGCGCCCTGTTCCCCGGGAATCTCCACCATCAATCAGACAATATCGCACACTAGCAGATGGGCGTAAACACACACACACACACACACATAGGTATTAGATTTTAAAAAGTCAATTGATACTATAGTATTATATATATTAATAAATAGGAAATAAAATAACAATAAAAACAAGGAGCAGATGCCTTAATTTAAAAATCAAACCCACCCACCCACACACACACACGCGCCTTGCTTTATCTCAGGAAACACCATCGTTTGTTTCTCTTGTTTCTCATTTTCGCCCCGTCACTCCAGATGTGACCAGGCGCTCTGACATCTGTTCGAGTGTCTGCTCTCAGGGAGGGAAAACAGCATGTTCGCAAACACACGCCTGAGAACTGAACTGCTGGCACTCTTATTCCACCCCAAACACTCACACACACACACACACACACACACATGCGACACACACACATGCGACACAGCAGAGCGTCTCGCATCAAAGCCGATTCCTCTGACTGGCGCTGATTGAATGACTGCGAGATGTCAGAATTAATGAGAGAGAACACAAACAGCAGAAGGAAAAACGATGATGTCTGCTCATAACACGCTCTTTCACTCTGTCTGTCTCTATAAAGAGAAACTTCCCTCACCTACTTTTTTTTTTTTAGTTTTTCCTCCCTACACTGAGCATCTAATGACTAAATAGGCAGCATGCTAGCTGCCACCTCCGTCCTCCAGAGACTTCTCAACCAAGAGTCGGCTCACGGCATGATCACACACACACACACACACACACACACACAGGGCCAACGATTGGGAAGGAATCTACTGTACAGTAAACATTTAGATGATTTTTCACCCCAAATGTGAAAACACGGCCTGTGATTCCACGTGACCTGTCCGTTTCACGCTGGCAAGAAACAACATGACAGATGACCTTCAGGTTCGATGCACACTCACACCTGCAACTTCAGACACTGATTATTGACATTTGAATGCAAATCCTATGCAAATTAGTTCTGACGCAGTAAGGCAATAAATCCAAAGGATCGATTTGAAAAGCGATTCCGTGCATCAATCAGACGGCGCCTGCGGTCCGGTGTTTCATCAGTTCCCCCACGACATTAGCTCCTACCTGAAATTAGCTCCATTTTTATCAGTTTGTCAGCTACAGAATTTGTTATACATATATATATATGTTTATTCAAATTTCAAATTCAAATTTGTATTCATCACGTACACAACCATACACAATATGATATGCAGTGAAATGCTTACACAACTGTTTAAAGAAATAAGAGACAGAATGTAAAATATAAAATCTACCATATGTGGTAATTTCGTCCCAATAAAGTATAAAATAAACGGTATTATATACTGTATATACAGTATTTGTTTTTGTTTTAAACAAAATATATATTTTTTTATTTTCATCTTTCACTCTTTAAAAATAACAGAAAAGAAAAAGAGCCCGCAGCAAAAGTTTGGGAAACCTGCCTGGTTAGTACCTACCGTAGTAGCGCCCCCTTTGGGAAGCCAGCCAAGAGCCTTCCAGTTCTTGTTTGATTGATTTTCACCCGTTGCGTTCACACGCTCTGCTCTTTTTAAAGTCTATCCACAGATTTTCAATGATATTTAGGTCAGGCGACTGTGAGGGCCGTGGCAATACCTTCAGCTTGTGCCTCTTGAGGTAGTCCATTGTGGATTTTGAGGTGTGTTTACGATCATTATCCATTTGTAAAAGCCATCCTCTTTTCAACCTCAGCTTTCTTACATACTGTATGGTGGTATGTTTCCTTTCAGAATTTGTTGAAATTTAATCAAATACATTTTTTCCCCTCTACCTGTGAAATGTTTCCTGTGCCACTGGCTGCAAAACAACCCCAAAGCATGATCGATGCACCTCCATGCTTGGACTGGTGTTCTTTTCATGAAATTCTGAGCCCTTTGTCATCCAAACATACCTTTGCTCATTACCGCCAAAGAATTCTACAGTATTTTAACCTCGTCAGTCCACAGGACTTTTTTCCAAAATGCATCAGGCTCGTGTAAATGCATCAGGCTCTTTTGCAGAAATGTTCAGATGCTGACTTTTGTGGGAAGGATGCAGGAGAGGTTTTCTTCTGATGACTTCTGAAGGCCGTATTTGTGTCGCTGAACAGTTGAACAGTGAAACACAACTCCAGAGTCTGCCAAATCTTCCTGGAGGTCTTTTACAGTCATACAGACGTTCTGACTTGCTTTTCTAGCAATCCTATGAGCAGCACTCACCGATATTTTTCTTGGTCTTCCAGACCTTAGCTTGATCTCCACTGTTCTTGTTAACTGCTATTTCTTAATTATATTCTTCTTCTTAATACCTTAAGAATTGGTACCTGAAATCACTTTGCTATCTTCTTGTAGCCTTTTCCTGCTTTGTGGGCATCGATGATTTTCATTTTGAGAGTTCTAGGCAACTGCTTAGAGGAACCCATGGCTGCTGCTGGTTGGGGCAAGGTTAGAGGTGTCTGGGTATTTAGAAAGCTTTGAAATTTGCATCACTTAACCTTTACTAACAATGACTGTGAACAAGCCATGACCCAAACAGACTAATTAAGGTCTGATACCTTGATCTGAGAGCTTGAGTCTTCTGGGGTTCCCATTCTTTTACAGGGTGCTGATTTCCCTTTTCCACTTCAAAGTGTAGAAAGCTCAAACAATACACTGATATCGGCTAAAATATTGCATGCAATTGCAATATTTAATGTTTAACTTTATGTCTGTTGGAGATCTTTTCATATGTTCACATTAACATAATTTTTGACCAGGGGTGCGTAAACCTTTGCATACCACTATACTGTATGTATATACAGTAATAGATTCTATTATTGCCGTGTTTGTTGATACTACAGTCAGTACCTTGTACCTTGATGCATGTGGTCGTAGTGGCGGGTAAAATTATATCATTATAAACCAAAAGCTAAATAAAAGATTTCTGATGTCTGTCGTGACTGTACTATAAGTAAGTTGTTGTACAGTTTGCTTTTGCTGCTTATCTGAAAATCAAACTAAGCACTGATTATCTATTGTTCTGGGGGTATTTTCATAGATTTCTCAATTTTATCCTTACCGGGTGCAAATCAAAGTACTAAACTAGAATTTAGTACTAGAAATTTTGTACTAGAAAGTACTAAATCAAATAATTTTTTAATGGAATTGTCAACCAAAATAAATAAATAAATAAATAAATATATAAATTGTAGCAGTTATTCATCATCAGATTGTAGTGGTTTGTAGGAGGTTTGTGCCTGTAAAGTGGCGATGTGGAATACTGCAGAGTAAAAATTTCTCATAAAGAAGCAAATTTGCTAAAATGGCTAAATCCCATCCTGCACTAAACTACTAAATAGTGCGCTCTAATAGATACTAAATCCATGGGTAACTCCCACCCTGCGCACTGAATGACTAAATAGTACGCTACAATAACTACCAAATCTACGACTAAATCGAAGTGGAATTAAGACGATCCCTGTGAGATTGAGAGTGAGATCCCAAGTGTGAATGTGTGTGAGCGGGGTGAAAGCATCTGAAAGTTATTCAGGTAAATAAAACCAACGTTGGAGGAGGTTATAAGAGTGAAGCATGACCATGTTGATTTATTCACTGATCTGTAGCAGGCCCCGGAGCTGTGAGGCAGCACGCAGGAAGTATTACTGCACCCACTATTTGCTAATCACCTTTCTTTGTTTCTGAGGTTACACAAACTTTTGCACTCACCCACACCGCTGCAGTTTCACTGTAACTCAGTGATGTATCACATCATCAAGTGACCTCTGATTCAGCACAAGCTCTGCTTTTCACTTCTGCCAGTTATTGAACACAAATGCTCATAACGTGTCCTGAAAAGAAGAGTGCTAGCTGTGCTAAAAATGTCTAATGCATTATCTGTGTATAGAATAGATTTTTCAAAGAAATGTATATAGAAAATGAGCATTTCACTTCACTTCATTTTATTTCACTTTCACTGTCAAATAAACATTTCACTTTATATCATACTGTGTATAACTGTGTATGTGACAAATCAAATTTTAATTAAAAAAAAAAAAAAAAAAAAAAGATAGAAATGCCTGGGGAAATGTGTTTAGCTTGACCATAAAGTTCATGATATGGTTTAAAATACTAAGTAATTTGCAAAGATTGTTCCAGAACATGACTAAATAAATACATAATTAAGTTATACACCAAAAATTATAATTTTTAATGTATAACTACTGATTCTCCTTCAAAACTGTTAAGTAATTTCATGTGATTTGAGTAATTATCAACACTGGCATTTTATCAAGTACATAAACAAACAAACAAATAATACATAAAAGATGATAAATTGATAGACATACACATATTTCTTGTTCTGATAAAATACTCTAATAAAATTAGATATGAAGCAGGATAAAAAAACAACAACAAATCATGCGATACATCTGCATCCTAATAGAATATCACAAAGCAATAAAAGTACTTTGTCATGAAAAATATTCAAATTTGGCTTGTAATATTTGATTGGAATCAAAGGGTCCATGAGTACACTAGAAGGAATACGCTCATCCGCATCCATCGCATCCGCACATCGGTCAGTGTTAGCCTTTATGAAATGCGGGATATAAAATGCAATAAGAGTCCTATTCACAATCCGTAATAAACTTCCACTGTAAAAATTTAATTGCAAACAGTGGAGCCGTACAGCGCGCATCACATTAGAGCTACGAGTAAATGCTTCGAGCATCTTCGGCAGTTGATGAGAGCATTATGGGAACTAATGGACCAGGAAAAACAAGTTCATGTTCAGAAGGTGATACATCAAAGTTAAGCTGCGAGAGTTTACCTACAAAAACAACAACAACAACAACAACTTCATTTTCTCCAACGTTGAGTTTATAGACTTTATCAAATCCTACAAATCTGCCCACCATCTTTAAGGCCACGCCTCCTAGTAGGTAGAAATTTAACAGCAAAAGTTTCCTGAATATTCAAACAGCTGAAGTCGGCCGTAAAGAGAGAGACGGATTAGCCACGTGCTTACAGTAAGTCGTTCTTCAGAGTGTCCCTCGGAGGTTATGCAAATCGCCGCCGCACATTTCACACGTCTGTGAGATGCTTTTCACTCACGTCTAGCCTTCACGAGCATTCGCGTTTCAACCTGGACAAAAGCAATGATGGAAAACATGGATGTGGACAAAGAAAGAAGGATTTGTTTCTTTTCAGCTGTAAAATGTAATATGATGAAACAAAAGCTATTAAAACAATAAAACATTACAATGACTAGTATAATGATAGTCTGTTAAGAAGATAAAGACTAGAAAGACAATATTGTTGTAGTTATTTACAGGTAAATTTTTCAAAACCACCTCCTGTCTTTTTCTTCTTCTTCTGGATCTTTAAAATTTCATTTGATCCAGTGCGGGTCATTATTAACTTTTTTAAATCAGATAGATCGATTTTTTTATTTTTATTGTTCAGCTGCATTGTCGGTTTAATGTCGAGGGTTTAAGAGTTAAAAAAGAAATCAAGGTCAGACCACAGAATCAGTGCGAGTTTTTGATATAAAGAGAAAGAAATGGCTGCATAAAAGATGAAAACATGAAAAGTGCATTCTTCCCCAAACCAAAAAAAAAAAATGCTTCAAAGTGCGGGGCGAGGGATTGATGAATATTTCACATGCAAACATTTTTATTATGGAAAGCACTAGAAAGTGGGTCCTGATGTGGGAAATTACGTGCTGTGTAGACAGCGTGACCAAGTCCGAGCAGAGGAGGGGATGAAGAGGAAGATGATGAGGAGGAAGTGCAGTCCACCACACCGGTCCAGCTGCGATAATGGAATTAGTGTGTTCTCCCAGGGAGATGCTCCTGGCAGGAGTTAATTCTGATAATAGCTGGCGAATCCGGCGGGAGGGCGAAAAGAGCGCCGAGAGCAGAGGCCAGTTGTGGGATGTATAATGAATGAACTGGGGCTGGGGGGTGAGGAGCTCATAATTGCTCTCAGAGCTGCTAATGTGCTGTCGTAAGAAAGGACCAAGCCCCGGTGTGCTTGGCTCTGAGCAGCCTTCCAGAGAAAATACAAAGCAGGGGGTTGAGAGAATAAAAAAAAAAAAAAAGCATAGATAGGATTCCCCCCACCCCTCTCTATCTCTTTCTCTTCGGGTCATTCCAGGTCTAAACAGTGTGAGATTGGAAGTGACGAGAAGAAATAAAGGTTGGCAGGATGTGTCTGTGATAGCAGGAGGACAGATTTCTGAGAACGTAGCACCGCCTCTGTGAAATTACATCTATGGCACGTGGCTAGCATCTCGCCTCATGTCGCTTAGTTGCTATCACTTCGAATCACACCACAATGAATAATCTCATGTATATTAACAACGCATCGAGGCTCAAGCGTCGAGGACGAAATTGAAGCAATGAAAGCACACAAATCAGAAACTGGGACACCTCTGGGCCACGTCGCGCGGCGCTTTAACACCGCACAGCATCCCTCAACAACAGCAGCCTCAATAAAACTCTCCCGCTGAATGATGTGTCTATTAAACGTTGACGGTGCAGGCCTCCTGTTCTGTTCTCGTCCTCTGGAGTGACTCGTGAGATTGAAACGACCCCCTCCCCCCCGGCCTACCTCCCACTGAGAGCCTGTCCATCCAAGTGTCCTCGTTTGCCCCGCTCCTGGGGATAATTGCCATCCGCATTATTTCTGCACGAAGCTTCGGTGATGAAAAGTTCAATTTACGGCTCAGAAATCAGCTCAATAAAAGACAATTGCTCCCGCAATAAGTTTCTAAGGACGAGGGAGACCTGGGATGGAGGGACTACCACGCCTCACATTCTGGGGGAGCTCTTGAGCTTTAGAGAGTAGTTTTTTTTTTTTTTTTTTTTTATCAAGAGAGATGCCAAGCACTTCTCCACCTCTAAACTGTTGTCTTTGATTAAACGATAAATTCCTGAAACAGAAACGACTGTGTCTTTACACAGTTATAGGTCAGGCAAGTCATCGGGTGCTTGGGTAATCAAAAACTGTGTGTGTGTGTGTGTGTGTGTGTGTGTGTGTGTGTGTGTGTGTGTGTGTGTGTGTGTGCGCGTGTGTGTGTGCATGATCCCCTGCAAATGACTTCACAGCCAGGGTATATTTTCATCCCATGTGCAGAATTCCCAGAACTATATATAGTGAGTTATTTCTTGATTCAACAGGTTTGGCAGTAATCAGCCCTGGGTGTGGCAAGTTGACTTGAAATTATCATAGTTCAAGTTCATTCATGATTTAGCAGTTTGTTTATATATAATAACTTATGAACTTGAGTAACATCCCATTTTTAATCCAGAGAGTTTAATATGATGCTGACCCCGCCCCCTTTGCAGCTATAACAGCTTCATCTCTTCTGTGAAGGCTTTCCACAAGGTTTAGGAGAGTGTTTATGGGAATTCTTGACCATTCTTCCAGAAGTGCATTTGTGAGGACAGACACTGATGTTGGTCGAGAAGGCCTGTCTCACATTCTCCGCTCTAAGTCATCCCAAAGGTGTTCTATTGGGTTGAGGTCAGGACTCTCAGTCAAGGTCTTCAACCCGAAACTCGCTCATACATGTCTTTATGGTCCTCGCTTTGTGTACTGGTGCGCAGTCTTGTTGGAACAGGAAGGGGCCATCCCAACAGTTTCAACAAAGTTGGGAGCATCAAATTGTCCAAAATGTCTTGGTATGCTGAAGCATCAAGAGTTCCTTTCACTGGAAGTAAGGAGTCGAGCCAAGTCGTGAAAAACAACCCCACATCACAATCCCCCCTCCATCAAACTTTACACTTGGCACAACGCAGTAAGAGAAGTAGCGTTCTTCTGACAACCGCCAAACCCAGACTCGTCAATCTGATTGTCAGACAGAGAAGCATGATTCGTCACTCCAGAGAACACGTTTGTACTACTCTAGAGTCCAATGGCGTCGTGCTTTACATCACTGCATCTGGCGCTTTGCATTGCACTTGGTGAAGTAAGGCTTGGATGCAGGTGCTCGGCCATGGAAACCCATTAGATGAAGCTCTGTACACACTGTTCTTTAGCTAATCTGAAAGCCACATAAAGTTTGGAGGTCTGTAGCTGTTGTCTCTGTGGAAAGTCGGCGACTCTGTGCACTCTCAGCATCTCAGCATCAGCAGACCCCGCTCTGTGATTTTACTTGGCCAAATACTTTGTGGCTGAGCTGCTGTTGTTTTCTATCACTTTGTTATAATACCACTAACAGGTGACTGTGGAATATCAAGGAAATTTCACGACTGCATGGGTGGATTCCTATCACAGTACAATGCTGGAATTCTCCTGAGCGCAAACACACACACACAGACTATCTGCTTAACGTTGAGTAGAGTCTTTGCCCCTAAACTGTGATGCATTGAGTAACCCCTTTCTATTGGAACCAGTACTAACCTTTTCCTCATCTAAGCTACAGTAGCTCTTCTATTGGATCAGACTACACGAGCCAGCCTTCGCTCCCAATGTGCATCAGTGAGCCTTGGCCACCCATGAACCTGACATCCGTACACGGGTTCTCCTTCATGGGAGCACTTTTGCTAGCTGCTGTCCACTGCAGACCGGAAACACCCCACAAGTTTTGGTTGTTGTTCAGTTTTGACCCACGGGAGACCAGTACAGTACAGTAGCTACAGTTACAATACATTATTACTGTACCTTGGCACCTGGACGTGGGTGGGATATATTAGGCAGCAAGTAAACATTTTTTCCCTGAAGTTGGGGTGACGGAAGCAGATAAATGGGCAAGTTTAAGCATTTCAGTGACATTGACCATTGCTAAATTGTGATGCAAATGCTCATGATTAACAAAGATATTTGCCATTTGTCCTCTGTACACCACCAGGTTGATTTTGAAATGTTGAATTTGAAACACTGACGAAAGCTAACACCACATTCACTACATTCCAAAATTTTTGGACCTGGATATATCTAAAAGGAACATTGGAGTCTGCCTCCTTAGAGAAATCTTCCCAGAATGTAGAGAAACATCTCTATGTTTATAATAACTAACTCTGTTCATTATGAGCTTTCGGCTGACGTTCTGGGGGAGCTGTCGAGCTTTGGAGAAATGCTGCGAGGCATCCGGAAGGGAGGGAGAGATGCCAAGCACTGCTCTCTTCTCTAAACTGTTGCCTGTAATTAAATGATAAATGCCTGCCACAGAAATCATAGATTGTGCCTCGATGCGAAGCGGCTAAGCCGAGTCGTCGATGGCCGCGGCGGATAGATTAGCACGCGTCCCCACTTGTGGTCAATCCCATTCTTCATCAGCGCGCACACGGCATAAATGAAACTCATTGTCTCGCAGCTCAGAGTGGCGTAGACGCTCAGCGGGACTCGCTCGTCGCAGGAATCAGCCGTAATCTTCACCTCCAGTTAATTAAAAAGGCACCGAGCAGGCGCTTCTAGACTGCAGGAGCTCCGAGCCGCGCGTTTGCAGCTCCACGTTAATTGATTTAAACTGCAGAACGTCTCGCAGGCGCGACACTCACTTCATCACGTTATCAGATTCGGTATGAATCAGCGAGCATCCGCAAATCACATTCACCACTCCTTCTAAAGGTTCTCCATCTCCATCTCGTTTCTCTCTCTCTCTCTCTCTCCCATACACACACACAAATAAATAAACAAACAAACAAACAAACGAGCTATGCAATCATTACACCTAATCATATCACATAATGTGAAGGCACCTTTTATGCCACGAGCACAAATTGTTGAGACAGATCAGTTTCTGCTCTCCGTCAAAGCAGTAGATAAACAATAACACGCCGCCGCCCGATAGTGGAACCTGAAAAGATATTGATTCATCAGAGCCGGACGGAATGAGACTTTCATCGCCGGGAATTAAAGTGGATGAACGTGAGCACGAATGGCAATTGTCTCAGAGTCGAAATGAAACTGATGAAATCATTCAGAATCGAAATCCTTTCTTGTTTAAGCCACTCAGGTTCTGCTGACTTTAGCACTACGGCGCACTAGCGTTCAGGGCTCTTCACTCTCTCTTATTCACAAGCTTTCGTCCTCGCAGTGTTCACTACATTGTTCACTCGAAAAGAGTTTTATTTAGTTATTTATTTTTACACTGCAATCTTGATAAAGCGGTCGTAAGGTGAGCTCCTGCGGGATTGGGGCCCTGTGGTCCGGTTCAGCTACTCGGGAACGATCTGACAGAAACTAGACAATCTTATAATTACATCACAGCATGGAAGGGATAAACACTCACATCATGCAGTTATAGTGGAATAATCAACGACGAGGTGGTGCGATGAGACAGATGGAGAGAGTCAGACAGAGAGAGAGAGAGATGAAAGAGCAAAAAAGGAGCGAGAGAGGAAGGAGGAAGACACAAAAAGAAGGAAAGTAAGAAAGAGACACGGACGGAGGAAGACAGAGAAACAGAGATGGATCGAAGCATGAAGAAGTAAAGAGAGAGAGGGAGAAAGACGGAAGGACGAAGACAGAGAAAGAAAGCAAGATTGAGGCAGGAAGACAAAAAAAAAGACAGATGAAGACACAAATTGGAAGAGATTTTGAGATGAGAGAGATGAATCCTACCATCCACGTTGCCCCGTGTTTATTCCTACAGCAGCAATTTATCAAGTATTTATTACAGAAAAAATTTAAGTTAAATCCATTTGTGCACAAATAAAAATAAATGAATTAATGAATCAATAAATTAATAGACTGGGAAAAAGCCACTTCTGAGAGAGCGAGACTGAAGAAACAAACAACAATAAGGAGGAGAAGAGGAACAGATTATAAATGCTGAAGGAAAAAATTATCAAAAGGCAGAAAGTCAATACTGTGGGGAAGAAAAGCTCTAGAGAGTGAAAGAGTCCATTTTGAAGATCTGGCCTGGAGCATGCACATGCACGGACACACACGCACACACACACACGCACATTTACCTTAACTACAGCTACATACAGTAAATCTGTGTTTCATGTAAACGCCTGGACGGAAAGCAAGATCTTTCAAATCCATAATTCTTTGCATTTTAGTTGTAGTTAGGAACAAACTAACTGACTAACTAACTAACTAACTAATAGTTAATGCTCTCCCTCTCCATGAGGTGATGTACAGTACAGTCTGGAGCGAGGGAGCCGAACGGGGTGTGATCCAATAAACAGCAGTGTGTGTGACTCGCCCCGGTCGGAGTCGAGCCCATACTGCAGTCATTACTCTTCAAAAGTGCTGACCAAAGTCAAGACACACACACACACACACACACACACACACACATATATACACCACCTGCTAGAGAGAAGCAAAGAGCGAGAAGTGCGAGTGTGTGGGCGGGTGGAGAAAGAGCGAACGCATCGAGACGGAGAAGAGCCCGAGTTAGGGATAAACACATGCAGAAAACCACAGAAGAAGAAATTATCATGAGGGCCACGCTCCCGACCTGCGAGTTTAATCACGACCCCCAGTGAGAGGAAAGAAAAGACAGAGATTAATAATGTTGATGCATGAAATCGCGATGTTATGCCTCCGAAAGCAGTGTTTGGAGAAGCCGGAGCGTGACGGAGACAGGTTAGCGTCACGCTGCGGCCGCTAAACGAGGAGTGACGAAGCACAGCTACTCCATTACTGCAGCTGGAGATCCTTATTTCAAGATGTGACGTGAAAACTTTGTGTCATGATTGGAGCATAAGGTCATTCTATTAACTTTCAAATTCCACGTGACCCCCAACCCCGCCCCCCCCCCCCCCCACCAATCGATCAAGTGTTTAACTTTGTATGTTGCAGTATAGAATACCGCTATTGTGACGCCTCATCGCTTTAATTCAGTATCTCACTTCTTCTGTATGACAATTTGAATATAATATACTGTGTATATTTCACCTTAAAGTGAATCTATTATGCAAAAGTAATTTTTTACTCAAACAACATCCCATGCTCTGTCTGGGGCTCAAACAAGCCAGTTAGATCCCGCCCATTATGACCTCATATAAGAAGATCCCCCTCCCCCAGCTTGTTGTTTGACTCACTGAGGATTGTAAGCTTTTGGAGTTTCGGGGTTTGAGGTAGAGAAAATATGTATTATCTGATTTTTTTAATACTGCAACAATCTCACACACACACACACACACACACACACTTTGCCATATCTCTGAGACCTTGTGTTCAGTTGTTTAAAAAAAAAAAATCATTAAACGTGGGACATTTTTCAGCCTCACTTTGAGGTGTCATTATTCTTATGTGACACCTCAAAGTTTTTGAAGCCGAACAAAGTCATGCCGCATCTCTGAGTAGAGTAACACACTCGTGCCGAAGGTGCTATCTGCCCTCTTTTACATAGACAAACTCACAGACCACTGGCTGGTGTCACTGGATAGCAAGATGAGTTAATA